>JAFEMH010003839.1:0-242704 GCA_022495995.1 Adenophora triphylla var. japonica
TTGATGACCTACTGGGGGTAGTCGTAAGTCATGGTTTGACTATCAGTCTCAATTCCGATGGCACCTTTACCGCAAAGACAGAAGAAGGTTCTCCTCCTCTTCTTAATGTGAGTCCCGATACATCAAGATGCTACCCCAAGATTCCTATGTTTCCACCGCCGCCGGGACTCCCGCCCCGCCGACTTACACAGTGGCAACCGGCCCCCAAACAGCTAGCCGTCAGGGACTTGGAAAGAGTTCGGTATACCGTCAGCTGTCCCCTCTCAAAGTGATGGTCCCACAAATATCAGCCTGAGTGATGAAAATCAGGAAACAAGCTTAAAAGAAATATGGTCAGCCATCAAATCCCCGGAAGAAGGTCGCCCAATGGCATGTACAGCAGGCCCGGATTGAAGCAGGCCACACGCCACTTTGGGACTCCAACAATATCCCAACCGACCGGGGCTACTCTTGAAGGACAAACATATGCCCGTTCCCCGGGACCTCAATATCTCTCATTATCCTGGCGGAGTCCAATCACTCGCTACCAGCATTCGAGCCTTCCAAGCAGCCAGATCCCCCGGACCAGCCCACTCAAAGTCATTCCAAGACCGCTCAACCCGAGGTCCCAAATCCGGGCCACTAGCCGTAGTAATAGCTACATCTTGGTGGGATATTTGTGACTCGTCCCGATTGCTCTTGGAAAGGGACTAATCAGGATTGGATACAATGGCGAGGACCTGTCTCTCCTAAGTGAAAAAGAAAATTTCCTCCCAAAGCAAAAATTGGAAGGAGTAGATTCGAGGCTTCGGTGATAACAAAGTGCTGGAACGCTCTGGGAGCCATCTCGGGATTTGATTATTATGTACTCTACTCAGGTCCGCCTTCCCCAAAGCAAAAAGGGATAAAAGAGCGTAAAAGCCTTGCCAACGACGGAATTGAGACCTTCGGATACCAGAGTACTGCAGAACGGAAGTCCAACCCCCCTCGGGGTCAGCCAAGGTTCGCTTTGTCCAGCTCCCGGAGTATCCACCGATGAAGAAAACCGACGCTAGTCTGGCGCTCCCACTCAATCAACATGTTGACTGGAGATGGCAACCGCCACAAAAGGCATCAGTATAACCCAGGGGCTTCGGCAAAGACTCTGCCTCACAAGAAAAAGGCACGAAGTGACCGACTTGATGACTCTCCATCCCGAGACAAGGACCAAATCTATGATCCTCACCTATATGGGAGTATGATCACCTTCTGCGATGAAGATTTGCCAAGAGATGTCTCCCAACACAATGAAGCTTTGTACATCACTATTCGGCTCAACACCATGTCACTCCCTGGGGTATTAGTGGACAATGGATCATCGGTAAATGTCCTTCCCCTCAGCATGATGAGGGCCCTCCGCATAAATGAAAGGCGCGTGATCCCATCTACCCGGACTGTCAAAGCCTACGACGGTTCGTCTCGTCCCATTCTGGGGACAGTGACTCTGGAACTCTCTGGTACGAAACCCAAATGGTGCCCGCGCAAAGTTCCATGTAATGGATATCCTCCGAGTTCACAGCCCTACTAGGGCGCTCCTTGGTTGCATCACATGAAAGCCATAGCCTCCACTCTCCACCAATGCGTCAAATTCATCAACCGGCAGGAGACCTCGAAGTCATAAGGGGTGACAGCTTTCATAGGGAACGAAGCCGAAACAATAGCCAAGAACGCCCACAGCCAAACACCGGGGCTACATCCTTCAAGAGGCAAGTCTCGCCAAAGATCCTTTGGAATCCAAAGCAATGCCAACTATGTCGACACACTCAAGCGAGCGGACTCCGAAGAAGTTCGATTCATCAAATTCAATTGCTATTTCCAACACTTGGAGGCGTACCGGAAGGAAATGCTGAACACCGCCGTGATACAGCACACAAGTCCCCGGTCCTCAATCACAGATTTGTCAGCATTCTCGCAAACCCATTCCTTGACCTCGCCGGGCGAGGAGGTTTTCATGATAAAAGTCAAGCAAACACCGACAGACTCGGCTCGAATCTATGAACGTCGTGTGGACGCTCCTCCTTGCCGAATCTACCCGCCAAGCCTTTCCGGGCTCGAGTATGGGACATGAGATTTTTCTAGCCGCTCACCGAGACGCAATGCGTCCTTACATCCGGATTGAGCGATCAGGATTGTGACGAAACGGAAGTCCCCAGAATTGAGGAAGATCCCTACATCCACATGCTCAGCTCAGATGCCAAACACAGCTTGATTCTCGGTTCAGACAAAGAGATGATAGCAAACGACTCAAGAGGGAGCTACAGAGACCATGCCTTTCCCGAGTTGTGAAGCCACCAACAGCGATGCCGCTAAAGAACTGGGAAACTCTCTCAGGCCAGCCCGCGACCAAAGAGGAAATTATCACCAAGCTTGGATTGGTCCCCCGTCCTTTCGTGTCAACCTTGTAAAGTCCTCCGAGTCTCTCATTGTTGAGTTCCGAGTCTCTCGAGTCGTCCGACGGCCTCACGCCCGAAGACTACGAAGTCAGTAGCCAACGTTGTATTCCCTTCGTCTTCAATGAAATGATGAACCTTTCTCGAGTATCCCCTTAATTGCCACTTTAACTAATGATGAATTAACTAATAATCTAAAAACAAGCTTAATAACGATTCACTAGATGAAGAGGCAGTACACATTAAATGAACAATATATCAAAGAAATCTTTAAGCAGGTTGTCCGGAAAGAGGAGAATCGAGCCCAAGCTGCCGAAGAGATTTTGACAAGTGTGAATTTGGGAACTACGGAAGAGCCTAAAGAGACGCAGATTGGTAGTTTCTTCGAAGGGACTGAAAGGGTTGCCCTGATCGAGCTGCTAAAAGAATTCGTGGATGTGTTCGCATGGTCCTATAAAGATATGCCAGCCTCGATCCTTCCATAGTTGAGCACCGAATACCGCTCGACCCAAGTCAAGCCGCAGCGTAAGCTAAGAAGAATTAAGCCCGAATGGTCCTTACAAGTGAAAGAGGAAATAGAAAAGATGCTCAGTATGTGGTTCATCGTGGTCATTGAATACCCAACATGGCTGTCCAACATAGTGACGGTGACCAAGGCCAACGGAAAGATCCGATGCCGCGTAGACTTCGTAGACTTGAACAAAGCCACCCAAAAGACGATTTCCCCGCCAAACACCGACATTTTGGTAGATTCCACGGCCAACCACGAAGTCAAATCTTTCGTCGATGGTTTTGCCGGCTACAACCAAATCAAAATGGCAGAAGAAGATCAAGCCAAAACAGCCTTCACAACCCCTTGGGGCACATATCGCTACACGGTCATGCCATTCGGACTAAAGAATGCCGGGGCTACGTACTGTAGGGCGCCTACAGCTCTGTTCCATGACATGATCCACAAAGAAATTGAGGTCTATGTGGACGACATGATAATACATTCCAGAGGATCGATGGCCGCACTTTGTTGATTTGAGAAAATTCTTCGCCGCCTCCGAGACCACAAGCATGAGACCGAATTCAGCCCAAGTGCACCTTCGGTGTAAGACGGGGCAAGGTACTAGGATATATGGTGACGTAACGGGAATCGAAGTAGATCCCCGTAAAATCAAGGCGATAGTTGAAATGAAGCCACCACGGACACCGACAAGTAAAATCCTTCATGGGAAGATCGCAATACATAAGCCGCTTGTAAATCAACCGACCTCGATCTGCGAGCCAATCTTCAAGTTGATGAAAAAGAATGCCTACAATGTAATGGACCCTGTAATGTCAGCCTTGCCTTTGAACAAATTAAGGCATACCTTGTGAATCCCCGATTCTCTCGCCCACCACATCGGCAAAGCCACTCTTGCTATATCTCACCTGTCACGGATACAAGAATTTGGGGCTATGCTAGCTCAAGAGAAAAAAGATTCCAAAGTCGAAAACGCCATCTATTTCGTGAAGCGTAAAGCTCCAAGGAAGCGAACTCAATTACTCGCTTGCAGAAGACTTGCGCAGTTTGGTCTCGGTAGTGGGAAAATTGAAACACTACATGCAAAAGCCTCACCCGATACATCTTGTTTCAAGGATAGACCCCATCAAATATCTGCTCGACAAGCCTTCCATCTCCATGAGATTGGCAAAATGGTCGTTCTTTTTGGCCGAATATGACATCGCTTATGTTTCAAGGAAATCCATAAAAGTGACGCATAATGGCGTAACATCCGCCGATTTCCCAAGTGATGAGTCCCGAGGACTCGAACCTCAATTTCCCGATGATGGAATCTTCGCTCTAGAAGGAGAAAATCGCTGGCAACTCTTCTTCGACGGGGCGTCAAACAAAAGGGGGAACGGGATAGGAATGCTTCGGTCGATCCTACCGACGAACACACCCCCATAGCAAGAAGGCCGAACTTCGAAGTCACCAACAACGCCGTCGAATATGAAGCTTGCATAGCCGGGTTGGAAGCCGCCTTGAAAGAAATATCAAGGAATTGGAGGTGTACGGTGACTCGCCCTCATCATCAATCGTCTCTAACAAATGGAAGACCGTGGATCCGGGTTTGCGTAAGTATCATGCTTACATGGAAGAGTTAGTAACTCAATTCAAAGAAATCAGCTTTCATTACCTCGCCAAGAGACCGAAACAGTTCGCAGATGCTCGGCTACACTAGCCTCTCTTGTCGAAATACCCGAAGGAAAGTCTCGTTAAACCATTCGTAGTCGGGAGAAGAGAAAACCCCGCCTATTGCTTCGAAATTGAAGCGGAAGCCGAACTGATCAATGATCCCCGGTACACTCAGTATTTACCAAGCACTCAAGGATGGCGAGGCCTCTTTCAAAAACGAAGATGGGGAATATAAAGAAGGAATCAAAGCAAAAGTCTCTCACTCAAGCGGCTCGCTCCCATTATGTTCTTTGGGAAACATGTTATACAAAAACGTTATCAAGGCCCCTCCCGCGATGTATCGCCAAAACAAGAGGCTACCGAACTCATGAAAGAAATACATGGTGGTACTCGCGGCCCTCACATGAATGCTCGAGCTCGATGCAAATCATACCGAGAATGGGGTATTTTTGGATCACCATGGAAGCCGACCGCATCCAGCTTGTCAAAAGCCGCGACAAATGTCGGGCCGATACTCAAATCTTAATCACTTGCCTCCTCACGAGTTATACCGCATGACAACCCCTCGGCCATTCGTCACTTGGGGAATTGATGTCATAGGCAAAATCACACCATCAGCAAGAACGGCCACGAAGTTCGCCCCGGTAGCCGTGGATTATTTCACCAAGTGGGTTGAAGCCAAGTCCTACAAAATCCTCAATTCAAAGAAAGTCGCCCTCTTCATCAAAGAAAACATCATGTGCCGATACGGGTCAGCCAACAAATCATTTCGTATAATGGATCCCACTTCAAGGGGAATGTGAAAAGTTGCCGGCGGAATTCCGAATAACCCGTCACAAGTCATCACCCTACAGCCCCAAAACCAACTGAGCCGTCGAAGCAAGAAACAAGACTCGGAAAATATCATCCGGAAAATGGCCGTCCAAGGTAGAGATTGGCCCGAGAAGTTACACTGCACTCGGGGCTGTAACATCGGGCCGAACGGCAACCTGGGAAACACCGTTTGCCCTCACATACGGAATGGAAGCCGTACTCCCAATCGAGCCGGAAATACCTCGCTCCGTATACCGCCGGAAAGCCAAATCAACGAGGTCGAATGGCTCCGCAGTCGCCATGACGAATTGGCCCTACTAGATGAACGCCGACCGAAGGCCATGGAACACATCCGGCCTACCAAGGAAGAATGGCCGTGAGCCTTCGACAAGAAAGTAAAGCATCGGGAGATCCGAGAAGGCGATCTCGTTCTAAAAGAAAAGCCCCCACCCGTATCAACCCTCTCGCAAATGGGAGCCTCAGATGGGTCGGGCCATATGTCGTCCGTAAGATCTTCTCCTGAGGAGCCATGCAACTTGCGGACCTCGACGGGAATCCCTTTGTACACCCAAAGGAATGGTGACAAGCCGCGCAGATACTACGCATAAAAAAAAACACAAAAAAAGAGTGCTAAAAGAGTAATACCCAACTAGGTTAGAAACCCGAAAAGGGCGGCCTAGGTAAAAAACAAAAAAAAAAAAACAAAAAAAAACAAAAAACAAAAAAAAAAAAAGAGTGCTAAAAGAGTAATACCCAACTAGGTTAGAAACCCGAAAAGGGCGGCCTAGGTAAAAACAGGTTGCACCAAAAAAAAACAAAAAAAAAAAAAAAAAAACAAAAAAAAAAGAGTGCTAAAAGAGTAATACCCAACTAGGTTAGAAACCCGAAAAGGGCGGCCTAGGTAAAAACAGGTTGCACCAAAAAAAAACAAACAAAAAAAAAAACAAAAAAGAGTTCACCAGCTTGAACTACGAAGACCCGAGCTCCTCAAAATGAGGGGAACGTAGGCAAATGGAAACGGTTCGGTCTAAAGCACAAATAAAAGCCATACTTTGGCATCAATACAATTGATCGACCATGAAAGCGTCTCGAAAACTCTAAAGCAATTCAAATATTCATTACAAGTTAAAAGCTCTTTGATGAGTCTAAGCCCGATTCATTCCTACAACTCGGCAACCTCGCTAAAAGGAAAACTAAGATACATAATCAAACTAATGTGTCCGTCATGGCAAGAAAGGGATACTGAAACCTCGTAGTCACTCCAAGCCACTGCATCGGCCTCTCCCTTCTTCTTCCCCTCCGAGTCTTTCTCTTCCGAACCGGAAAAATGCCTGCATTCCTCCTACCAAGCTCGGTATAGGAACAAGGTCTATCAAACCGGCCTCCGTCGTGGCCTTAGTAGCCCTAGCGTCATCCCTCATCTCCTCGTAACCTAGCCTGTAACATAGGAGCCCTCCTCTCCCGTCTCTTGACGTAAGCCTCATAATCGCCGCGCCGTCTCCGCTCCCGTCCATGAGGGCTGGCCCGCCTCGCCCTCCTCCTCTCAAACAGCCTGGGTCCTCCGCACCTACAATGGCCTCACGCCTGTCTCAAAATAGCCACCTCGAGTCTCTCCTGCATGCCCTCGTACTCAATCCAGGTACCAAGTGGTCAGAACACCGGTCTCTGACGCCCGAGAATGACCCGAGGAGGAAAGGCATCGTACCTCCATACTGGAAAGAAATGGAAACACCGAGGGATCATCCATGGAAACAGGAGCCACCACCCCGGTGGCTACATCATCAAAGCCCTCCAAAGGAACCCGCTTCCAAGCCAAACCGCCTCAAGGACCCGTGAGCCGGAATGTAGAAACCGGACCGAGAAAGCCCCGGAAGCATAACCACATGGGACCCGTCCCCGAAGCACTCGCGAGTCTCCACCCGCCAACGAGGCACCAACCATCTGATATCTTCAGCCTGGGCGACCCGCCATCCAACGCTCCCACGAGCCCCGATCATCAAAATCTACATCAACACCTCTCCCGGCAAAAGTCCAAGGCCCGATCATATCGAGGTTTCCCGAAGAACCCCCAAACGCTCCATCGCCCATGTGGTCAAGAGAAACGGGCTGCCCCCGCGCATGTACCGTCCCGTAGCTAATCTGCCGAGAGCATGAAAAGTCTCCCCAAGAATCAAAGGAACGACATCTCTCGCCTGTGCGACAATGAACGACAACATCCAAAGAGCTCGATGGCAAATCCCAAAGGAATAGACCATGAACAAAGTGCCGAACATGCAAAGTGCAAAGGCATCCCAATAGGCGTCATCCACCAAGCCTAAGCCCCTAAATCTGTCGCCTCTGTGGGAAGACCGGAAATATCAAAATGGCTCGGGACCGCGGATCATGCCTCGTGCTTCCTCCGGAAAGATGAAGAAGGTTGCACAACTTGTCAACAAAAGAAGCTCCTCCGACAAAGGAATTGCTATCTCCTCCACCTCCGACCTCCAAGCAAGGCCCGAAATTCTTCCACAACGGAACAATCTCGTTGAAGGAAAGGCAAAAGACATGCCTTCTAGTATCCCAAAACGAAGAAGAAGCCCTTAAGAGGTCATAATCCGGAACCAATTCTTTGAGAGACCACAAGCATCGTACCTTGTACCGTTCTTCAAAGAAAGACCTTCTCTCATGCATAATTTCCCGGGACCAATCCTTGAACTTGTTGAAAAATGACATTTGGGATTCTTGGGACAATTTTGAGGGAGCTTTTCTAAGGCTTTCCATGGTTTTTTCTCTCTTCCTCCCCGAAAATGGCTGTTTGGACTGGAGGTTGAAGAGGATATTTGAATTTGAAATAAAGCAAGACCAGGTCTGGACCAAAATTAAAGGACACCGTCCGATGCGTGGATTCCTCCGCGCGGATGGGATTGCTTCCCAAAAAAATCTCGCAACACCCAAGCCGCTACACCAAAAAGGGAATATTCCGTCCCTGGTTGCTTTCGAAACTTGTGCAAAAACCCTCCCCAAACCACCCATATACCAAACACCCTTACAAAAAAACCAAGGCTCATGCAACACCGCATTCATATTGCATTGCATTCATAAAATAAAATCCTAAATTATTACATTCCAAAAAAAAAAAGAGAGTGCACAAAAAAACAACAAACAAACATAAATAAAATCCTAAATTATTACATCAAAAAAATGTGCATAATCAGACAAATCTAAATCTCAAAAAAAATAAAAATAAAAAAAAAATCAATCGGAGTCTCCAAGACCCGATGTCTCCCCCGCCCTCTTGCGACTCGGGCCCGCTCGTCAGAGCCCCGAAAGTCTCGGGCTCGTAATCGTCCTCATCTCCGCAAAGAGGCTCGTCGGGACCAACCGGCACACTCGATAGGGTAAAACCCGCATCCCCGAAGAAATCGAATCCGAAGGTGAAGGCGTCCGACTCCCCGAACATACGGAGACGACCCACCATGCCGCCGCACGTGTCCCCGCCCGTACGGATCCCCAAGAATGACGTGATCCGAAGGCAAAGGCTGCGCGGTGATCAATGAGAGGAGAAAGAGGGGTCTCGGAGAAGTCTCCGAGGGAATAGGAGAAGCCTCCCGTCTGACAGGTGCCGCCGTGGTCTCTCGCCCTAGCCTCGAGGTGCCCCGCAAGCAACCATCCTCCGTATGAATCTCTTAGCCCCGATCACTTGCTTCGCCGTTGTCTCGACGACCACCTCCGAAAACCGCACAAAAGCAAAAGCGTCAAAAAAAAAAAAAAAGAAGTGATGCTAGAGATGATGAAACAAAAGAAAGAAAAGAAGGGGAAAAGGTGAAGCCATACCTTCATACCCGACGAGGCCGGAAAGCTCGTGGAAGCCGCTCGGCCGAGTGGATCTCGCACCCTCAATCTGACCCCATCCCGGGATGTAGGAAAATCCGTCCGAGGGTACCGCGGATCCCAAGCCCCTCCCTCTCCAAAACCCGAGGCATCCTCGCCTCCTCAAGACGAACGTCGCATATGGCTCGATCGCCACGAAGTCCGAGAAGTGCCGGCCTGCTTCTGTAATCATCCCAGTCACGGACCGATCGCTCGGGTGCATCATATCGGCGGAGGCTCCACCGGTGTCCTCAAAGGCGAGTTCACGCCATGCCGGCGCGTCACCCTCTCTCCCGTATAGTATGCATCGCAAGTCAAACCCTCAAAATCCTCCGCCGCACCGCCCGCATCTCAGCCGCCCTTCAACCGCGCTACCTCAAAGCGATCCTGTGGAAGAATATCATCCCCTCATCCGTCTCGGCCTCCGTCAAAGGAAGGCAATCCGCGTACCCGAGAGTCGTACGCCCCGGAGCTTATCTTTCCCGGCATGCTTGGACCAAGACCGCATGGCCGGATACGCCCGACGTACGCCTCAGCCGCTCCACACCGTGACGTGGAAAACTCCAACGCCCATACCGCGAAAGGTAAAAATCCAATCAATCCAACAAATAAAAGTGCGTGCTCAAAGGAAAGAGGGAAAGCAAAAAGAGAGCTTATACCTCCAGAGCAAACTCGAAGCAAGACAGTGGAGCTCACAGCCTCTTCCGCCGTATCTATCAAGAGCGAAGTACAGCCTCGCACTCGCCTCCCCCCCAGAAATATCTCCAACCGTCTCCATGTCCTCCAAGGACCTCAAGAAGGCAAAGATCGCCGTCCCTCAGATGCCCAAAGAGCGTGCTCGAAAAGGTAAACCAGAGGAAGGACTCTAGCACCGCTTCGGCGCTAAACCTATCCTCCCCAAACCTCGTAACTCGCGATGGTCTCCACAATCTTACCGAAGACCACGGCATACTCCATCCCCATCCCCTTTTGGGAATAGGGAAAATCCAAGAAGAGCTCGCAGACGCATCGCCGTAGCCATCTCTCCACTCAATGCCGCGTCCATTGAAGGACGTACTCCGTGATCGCAAAGATAGTCGGAAGGCGTAACGCCGCTCGCCCCCGTAAGAAGTGGAATGTGTGGGTCGCATCCCACCAATGCCGCGCTAGAGCGAACATCAAGCTCCTTGCTCTTAGGGAACTTGACCACCCCCTCAAGCACTCGACAAACTCCCAAAGCCCCGTCTCGACAACGATCCGTCTCGGACTCGGCAAAGCTCCTCGGCCCGCATCCGGAAGCCGATCCCACAAGTCAATCACGTACTCCACCGATCCTCGAGTCTTCATCTTGTTCACCGCTCCGTCACAAAACGGTTTCCGCCCCGTAAAAAAAAAAAAGAGAGAAAATGTCAAAAGATTGCCTTTGCATTTACATTAAAAAAAAAAATTCGACAAAGATAACAAAGATACAATGAGCATAGCCCCATTTTTCTCGCATGAAATAAAACAATTTTCAGCAAGTCCCAATGCATCCATCAAAAAAAAAGAGGAATGCATTCCTACGCGAGTAAAAACTCCGTCCCATTTTCAAAAAAAAGAAATGCATACATGCATATCATCCATCTTACATGCAACGGGAGGAAAAATCCGTCCCACTTTTCAAAAAAAAAAAATCCTAAACATGCATACATCTCATATTGGCAAAATGCCCATTCTTTCCAAACAAAATGCATGCATTGCATCATCATTCATCAATATCAAAATTCAATTTCAAAAAAAAATCATCATCATCAAGAACATGCAATATTCAATTTCAAAAAAAAAAAATCATAATTCTCGAATTTTCACATACAAAAAAAAAAAATGGCAAAAATGCCAATTCTTTTTCCCAAGCAAAATGCACATTTTTGGGGACACTCACAAATTCATTGCAACATTGCATATCATCAATATCAATATTCAATATTCAAAAAAAAAATTAAAAAAAAAAAAATTCAAAAATCACCCAAAAATTTCAAGCAAGAAATCGACAAGAGGATCAAGAGGATTCGAAGTATACCGTTCGGAGATGCGGATCCGAAGCCCAATGTTGCCAAGCATCGGGGTAATGCTCCTCCTCGACCGATTGCGAAAGATTGTAATGCCTCCTCATCCGGACAAGCTCCAATCGCCTCTCCGCTATGGGACCACGTCCTTGGCCTTGAAAAGCGCCTTCCCCGTGTTCCATTGCTCGAAAAATCGAAGAAATCGAAAGATTTTTGAAGTTTCTAAGGCCAACAATGGCGGATTTACGATTTCTCTCTCCCTGCTCTCGGAATTTTTGAAAAAAACTGAATGGGGAAGAGGAAGGGCGTTGGCCCTAATTAATACCCCTGACTTTCCATTCCTCTCCGCGCGGACAGGATTGTAAGGGTCAAAATGACCCTTTTGCCCTTTAAAATTTCGTGACTCGCAATTCAGTCCCCAACTTGACAAAGTTAACCAAAGTTAACCAAAGTCAGCCCTCATTCAAGAAAATTACCCCTAAGTCAAACGTAAGACCGAGTGCCCCGAGAAAGATAACGAGATCCCGTATCTTTCATCAAAATTACCCCCTATAAATAAACGTAAGACCGAGTGCCCCGAGAAAGATAACGAGATCCCGTATCTTTCATCAAAATTACCCCAGCCGAACGTAAGACCGAGTGCCCCGAGAAAGATAACGGATCCCGTATCTTTCATCAAAATCATTCCCGGCAAGCCAAACGTAAGACCGAGTGCCCCGAGAAAGATAACGAGATCCCGTATCTTTCATCAAAATCATCCCCTAGCAGTCAAACGTAAGACCGAGTGCCCCGAGAAAGATAACGAGATCCCGTATCTTTCATCAAAATCGCCCCTAGCCAAACGTAAGACCGAGTGCCCCGAGAAAGATAACGAGATCCCGTATCTTTCATCAAAATTACCCCTGCTAGCCAAACGTAAGACCGAGTGCCCCGAGAAAGATAACGAGATCCCGTATCTTTCATCAAAATTACCCCTGATCAAACGTAAGACCGAGTGCCCCGAGAAAGATAACGAATCCCGTATCTTTCATCAAAATTACCCCCGGCAGTCGAACGTAAGACCGAGTGCCCCGAGAAAGATAACGGATCCCGTATCTTTCATCAAAATCACCCCTATAGCCAAACGCAAGACCGAGGTGCCCCGAGAAAGATAACGAGATCCCGTATCTTTCATCAAAATTACCCCGGCAAGAAACGTAAGACCGAGTGCCTCGAGAAAGATAACGAGATCCCGTATCTTTCATCAAAATTACCCCGTATAAACGTAAGACCGAGTGCCCCGAGAAAGATAACGAGATCCCGTATCTTTCATCAAAATTACCCCGCAAGCCAAACGTAAGACCGAGTGCCACGAGAAAGATAACGAGATCCCGTATCTTTCATCAAAATCATTGCCAACGGCAACAAACGTAAGACCGATTTCCCAAACGAATATGTCTCGATTTTCCTCAAAGAAAGGCTAACGAAATCCCCAAAGAAAGTTAACGGAATCCCAAAAGCCAACGGAATCTCGAGTAGTACTCGAACTACGAAAGGGCTTGATTCCCACTAGGGATACGTAGGTAGCCTATCACTAGGTCCAGCCCCTCGACCAAAACGGTCACCCTATCCTTCGGCAGCAGACAAAGTCCACCGAAAGGCCATTTCAAATTAAGGTCCGAGGCGCCTAAAAGGCCATCATCATCAAGGTCCGAGGCGCCCAAAAAGCCATCTTCAAGGTCCGAGGCACCTAAAAGGCTATCATCATCAAGGTCCGAGGCGCCTAAAACGCCATCTTCAAGGTTCAAGGCACCTAAAACGCCATCTTCAAGGTTCAAGGCACCTAAGACGCTATCACTAGAAAGCGATAAATCGCAAAAATCCCCAGCAGAGCGGATACCCGTCAGACCAAAAATGGTCATTCCTATCCCCAGCAGAGCGGATACCCGTCAGACCAAAAATGGTCATTCCTATCCCCAGCAGAGCGGATACCCGTCAGACCAAAAATGGTCATTCCTATCCCCAGCAGAGCGGATACCCGTCAGACCGAAAATGGTCATTCCTATCCCCAGCAGAGCGGATAGCCATCAGACCAAAAATGGTCATCTCTTATCCCCAGCAGAGTTTCTCTCCAGCAACCGACTGCAGAACTCGCTCATCAGGTTCGAGGCACCTAAAGCGCCATCATCTCCAGGGTCAAAGACCCGAACTACGGCCGGCTTGATTCCCATTCGGGATACGTAGGTAGCCTATCGCTAGGTTCAGCCACCCGATCACTCGATCATCCTGCCAAATATGGAGCCTTACTCTTATCGACGACCCCGCTTCCTTCGAAAGCGCCGTCGCCGAGGGGCTACTGTAAGTGCTCCAATTTGAGCTTGTTAGAATTTTCGTTATAAAATTAACGAAAGTTATAACAATTACTAACATTCCTAACTATCCTAACTTTCCTAACAAAGTGAGGGTAAAATGGGCATTGTTATTTAAGGTTAAACCTTAAAAAGAATCTCAAAAAAGAAAAACAAATGAAGAAAACCAAATATAGCAATGCTGGAAACAAAAACTGGCTGGTCAATTTGAATTTTGAAAAAGATTATTCTTCTTGTCCAAAGCTGAAGCTGCATTTAATGAACAGTGCACGCTGCCTGATCCTATCCGCGCGGACAAGTATGTAATTTTCAGAGGGCTATAAATTGAGCCCTCCAGTCACAAAAATAAAAGAGGAAGAACACAAATGCAACGAACCTCTGGCGAAATATAGAGAGAAAACAGTGAGAATTCTCAAGAATTGTCACCTTTTTCTCTCCAATCTTTCCCAACTCATACTCATCCACTCACTCTCATATTAAAGCCCTAAACACTCATACACTCAAGCCAAACACTCAAGAACACAAGGAAGATTGGTAAACCCTCCTCTTCCTAACCCTAAATCTCATCCATGCATGCATCTTCAAACTACAAAATGTAGTTCTTTCATCTTCTTTCTCTAGATCTAAGAAGATCACCATGGAAGACCATCTCCATGGATGATCTTCTACAAAGATCAACATTATTTTCAAAGCTTTTCTTGCTTACTTGCAAAAATGCACTTTCAAAACCCTAAAAAACCATTTTCAAGCACTAAATCTTGATTTCAAAGGGTAAAATCCCCCTCCCCAAGCAAATGAAATGCTTAGTCCTAATGTACCCCAAGGATGGTTTGGTATAGTTGATTCACCACTAAAATGTCTAGTGATCACTAACCAAAACCTAGGGAAATGGGGACAAGCATGGATGCAAAACCCCCCCTTTAAATCATATTTTCTTTCTTGAGAAGTTGCTGTCCAGTAGCAAATTTCTCAGACCTCAGTCCATGGTCTTAATTTTTGGACACAGATGAACTTGGAATTTGGTGTTGACTACAAAACACTTTTTGTAGCCAACATCCAGAGCTTTCCAGACATATTTTTATCTTATTTTTTGGGTGAGTAAAACTCCTCTTTTCAATTTTTCTTTCAGAGGCTAGTTCATCAGCTTCTGGGAATCCAGATCTCATATCTGAGGTTTCCAGAAGGTTTTGACCCCTCAAATCTTCTCCAAAATGGAAATTTCTTTCACACAAAGTTTATTCAAGGAGTCTAGAGAAACTTTCATTCTCTGAGTTCATCCAGATTATGAAGTTTTAGGACCCTTGAATCCATTTCAAAATCAGGTGTCTGCTGCCATTTTCTTCTGGCAGAAGTGACTTCTCAACTTCAAAAGGTTTTTTGAGTACCAAATCTCAAACCAAAAATTCTCCAAAAATCATGGGATCAGTTTAAAGTCTTAAAAAGACATCCCAATTTTTACTTTTTCCAGTTTCAACTTATTTTGGCCAAAACACACACACACACACACACACAAATGATTTTCAGCTTGGAAGACTCGTTTTTACGAGGCGCGTCGGGTGCACACTAACGTCCTTCCCGACGCGTAACATGACCTCCGAACCTAAATCTCTGATCTCGGGCTTTTTTCAAAGTTTTGGCCCTTCAAAATTAAAATGGCGTGGCGACTCCGTTTTTTCCGGTTTTATTTGGTTTTTCAAAGAAACGCAAAAATCGAATTTTTCCCGCGAAAAAGGCAACACATCGTTACAGACGGGCAGCACTTTGTTGACCTGCGGAAATTCTTTGAGAGACTGAGACAACATTCCATGAGACTAAACCCTGCTAAATGCACCTTCGGAGTGACAAGGGGAAAAGTGCTTGGATATATGGTCACGGAGCGAGGTATCGAAGTTGACCCCCAAAAGATCAAAGCCATTATGGATATGAGGCCACCTCGGACCCAGACAGAAGTCAAGAGCTTTATGGGAAAACTGCAGTACATCAGCCGTTTCGTCAATCAGTTGACCACTATGTGCGAGCCCATCTTCAAGCTCATGAAGAAGAACGTAGACACAGAATGGACCGAAGAATGCCAGGATGCTTTTGACCAGATCAAGGCATACTTGGTACATCCTCCGGTACTATGCCCCCCACATAGACAGAAACCTCTTCTGCTCTATCTCACTATCACTGATACGGCAGTTGGGGCTATGCTTGCTTAGGAAAAGAAAGACTCTCGGGTAGAAAACGCCATTTACTTTGTCAGCCGGAAGCTGCAGGGAAGTGAGCTCAATTACTCAGCATGTGAAAAGACCTGTGCGGGGGTAGTGCAGGTAGTCGGCAAGTTGAAGCATTATATGCAAGCCCACCCTGTGAATTTGGTCTCAAAAATGGACCCCATCAAATACATCTTTGATAAGCCTTCCCTCTCGATGCGTCTAGCAAAGTGGTCCTTCTTCTTAGCAGAGTACGACATCAACTATGTGACCAGAAAGGCTATCAAGGGTCAAGCGTTGTCGACCACCCGGCAAACTTTCCCAAGAATGAAGACAGAGGGCCCGAACCCCAATTCCCGAGATGAAGGGATCTTCGCAATGAGCTCGAAAACCGATGGCAATTATTCTTTGACGGAGCCGCTAACAAAAGAGGAAACGGTATCGGGATGCTACCGGGTCGATCCCAAGGATGAGCATACACCCATAGCCCTCAAGTTGAACTTCCCGCCACGAACAATGTTGCCGAGTATGAAGCCTGCATTGCCGGTTTGGAAGCCGCCTTAGAAAGGAATGTCAAGGAGCTAGAAGTTTACGGAGACTCGGCCACGATCATCAATCGTGTTTCCAACAAGTGGAAGACTGTGGACCCTAACCTGCAGCGGTATCATGCCCATATGGAGGAATTGGATCGGACAGTTCAGAGAAGTGACCTTCCACTACTTGCCAAGGGAAAAGAACAGATTCGCAGATGCCCTAGCTACTCTAGCCTCATTGGTAGAGATCCCTGAGGGAAAAGCCATAAAACCCTTCCGAGTAGGTAGAAGAGAAGCCCCAGCCTTCGTTGTGAAGTAGACACAGGACCCGAGCCTATAAAGGAACCCCGGTACAATCAAATTTACCAGCTTCCTCAAAGATAGAGAGTCGCCTTTCGTAGACGAAGAGGGTAGACCAAAAGAAGGTGTCGAGCCAAGAGCTTGCAAGCCTCGAAAGGTTGGCCTCCCATTATGTCATTCTAGGAGGCAACCTATACAAGAAGTGGTACCAAGGACCACTCCTCTTGTGCGTCACTCAAGAAAAGGCCAAAGAGTTGATGACTGAAGTCAACAATGGTCCATGTGGTCCTCATATGAATGCCAGAGCCCTGATGCAAGTGATCCTCGAATGGGTTACTACCGGATTTCCATGGAAACAGATCGTGTCCAAGCACGTCCGAGCATGCGACAAGTGCCGCGGTTTGCCAACCTCAACCATCTCCCGCCTCATGACTCCGTACCGCATGACGACTCCTTGGCCGTTTGCAACTTGGGGTATTGACGTGATAGGGAAAATAGCCCCGGCAGGAAGCAATGGGCATGAATTTGTGCTAGTAGCCATCGACTACTTCACCAAGTGGGTAGAGGCCAAGTCTTATAAGGTCCTCACCTCCGTAAAAGTGGCCCAATTCATCAAAGAAAACATAATGTGCGAATATGGGGTGCCCAACGAGATCATTTCCGATAATGGGTCGCACTTTGAAGGGGACTGCGATAGGTTGTTGTCGAATTCAGAATCACTCGCCACAAGTCGTCTCCATACGGACCTCGACTAATGGAGCCGTGGAAGCCGCTAATAAGACGCTCGAACGGATCATCCGGAAGATGGCCACCCGTGGTCGTGATTAGCCCGAAAAGCCGCACTTGGCACTCGGGGCTACGAACGTCTGTCGAACAGCCTACAGGAGAAACTCCTTTTGCCTTAACCTACGGGATGGAAGCAGTGCTGCCAGTGGAGTTGGAAATCCCGTCATTAAGGGTCCTCTTGGAAAACAGTGTCAATGAAGTAGAATGGTTGCGCAGCTGGCATGATGAGTTAGCCCTGCTTGACGAAAGAAGGCTAAAAGCCATGGAACACACCCGAGCCTACCAGAGGCGGATGGCCGCAGCGTTTGATAAAAAGGTCAAGGCCGTAGACATCAAAGAGGGTGACTTAGTGTTGAAAGTGAAGCCCCTACCAGTAGACAACCCCGGGAAAATGGGAACCCGTTTGGATCGGCCCTTATGTGGTGCGTAAGATACTATCGGGAGGAGCCATGAAGCTTGCGAGACACAGACGGCAATCCCTTTGTCCACCCAAATCAACGGTGATAAGCTCAAAAGATACTATATAAATAAAAAAAAAAATAAAACAAAAAGTGCAAAAAGAGTAATACCCAGCTAGACTGAAAACCCCAAAAAGGGCGGTCTAGGCAAAGATGTGGTTGCACATAAAAATCTTAGTGCAAGAAAAAAAAAAAGGTGCAAAAAGAGTAATGCCCAGCTAGGCTGAAAACCCCAAAAAGGGCGGTCTAGGCAAAAAACAGGGCTGCACATAAAAAAAAAAGAGAAAAATATATATAGTTCACCAGAATGAACTACGAAGACCTGAGCCCCTTAGTCTTTCTTGTAAAAGGGGAACGTAGGCAGCCATATATGGTGCGTCCTAAACAATAAAAAGGACAATCAAGCTTCCATGAAGTACGTCCTAAATAATAAAGGGCATTCCAGTTTTCATAAAACGGGTCCCAATAAATAAGACATTTGAATTTCCATGAAATGTGTCTTGATTAATTTTTAAGATAATATTTCTTGTTCATTACAAGTTAAAAACTTCTTGATGAGTTCAAGCACGGTCTACCTCTTAACTCTGCTAACCTGCTACAAAGATCTAAAATACAATAAAATGCCTAAATAAACTAATGTGTTTGCAAAATGGCAATAAGAGGATCCTAAGAAAAGATTTGTCAGTCGTCATTCGCTGAGTCTTCTTTGGTCTTCTTCCCTTTTCCTCGGCCCCGTCGAGTCTTCTTCCTCTTTTTATCTATGATGTCGGTATCCCTCATCCCGACCTTCGGTATCCTCACTGGAGCCTCTACCAAACCCGTGTCAATAAGTGCTCTCTCTACCCGGGCACGAGTCCGCACCTCCTCCCTCTGAGCCTCAGTCAAAGGAGCGACCTCGGACAACCTCTTGTACTGAGCCTCCATATCCCTGACCAAGTCACCCGACTGGTTATGGCGACTCGCCTTAGCCTCAGTCTCCCTTAGAGTCCTGCTCGAGTCACAGTCAGCCCCCAATAAAGCTCGACGTCTCTCCTCCAAGATGACCCGAGTCGCTCCCATCTCCCTCTCGTACTACCCAAGTAGACAAAGTGGTCAAGATGGTGCTTTTCCCGCTCCCGAAGATAGCCCCGGGTGGGAAAGCAAGATAGGTCCAAGCCCTCGAGAAGAAAGAGAAGCCGGGCCGGATCCCTCATGTCCAATGACACCACCTCCATGGTCCTGATGTCCTCCCAATCACTCAATGGCTCATGTAAAGCCCCAAACCGCCCGGATACTAAGCAGTGGTATGTAGAAGGATGACCAAGCAGAACTGGAACCCTCACAAGATAGGACTCCCGAAATATCCTCCCTGTCCGCAACCTCCAATGAGGTATCCACCAACGGATGTCCGAAGTGGATAGCCTAGCCATCGTCGCCTCCCGCCTACTCGGGTCTTGTTGCCTCGGTGCACCTCTCCGAGAAATCACCCAAGGGCACCGAGTCGGCAAAGCCCCCGGCAAAGCCCCGAGCCTCTCCCCGCAGCCCATAAGGTCAACACAAATGGACTCCCTGATCTCATGAAATGGTCTCCCGAGCCATCCCGTCAATCCCATGAAGTGTCTCTCCCAAAACCACGGGACAATATCCTTCCCAGCCTTGCAGCCTCTAACCATGTCCAAGAGACCACTATGACAGATCCCCACGGACTCAAGCGGTGAACGGAGCAGAGAATACGCAAAGGATGAATGCGTCCATAGCTACCGTGGTCGCAGCCTATATCTAGAGACCCAAACTCGCCCGGGATATCGTAAAGGTCAATCCTATCCTGGCTACCATCATCCTCTCACCTCTTCCAAAGGAATCTCGCAAAAGATGCAAGCTTTGCCGCCACCGGCACGTCTCCGATCAGCGAAATAGATATAGCCTCAATCTCGGGACCCCCAATCAAGGCTCGGAAGTCTTCATGCGTCGGGACAATCTCGTTATAAGAAAAGCAGTAAACATGTCTCCGGACGTCCCAAAACTTTGCTGCGGCTCTCAAAAGGTCCCAATCGGGCGGGAGATCCCTCAAATGCCATAAAGAATTGATCTTGAAGGAAGAATCAAGCAGTCCCCTATGAGATTGGAAGTTGTGTCTCACCCAAGATTGAAGATCGGACGTAAAACGGTCTCGTTTCCCTTTGCAATCTGACGGGCTTCTCCATCGCAAAATGATCAAAGGTGGTGCTTTTAGGTCCAAAATGTGCTCTGGGAACAATTGGGACAAGTCTAAGTTGAAAATGAAATGAAGTGGCCAAGCCTTGCTTTTATTCAGAAAATAACCAGCCTGCACAGAACCGTGTGCCGCACGGCCCTATTTACCCTCAGACTCCGTCCGCACGGCTACATTAGCCCTCTCGCAGAAATTCTGCAAAGAACCAAAGTTGCTGCCCAAGGGAGTTTTCACCCCACTTTTTCAACCAAAACCCGTACAAAAATATGTCCAAAAGCCCTTCAAGCATTTATACACCATTATAAATCATTTTGGCCCGCCATTTCCCCAATTCCAAGCAAAAAAGTTGCCCCAAGGCTCGATAATATGCAAATTGAAAAAGCATGAATTAGAAAAGCAAATAAAACATAAATACAATGTCTTCGCCCCATCGGCGCTAATCAAAGCAATAAATAAACAAAGTGTGCATAAAAATTGTTCATTGTTTGTTTTTGTTCCAAATCTACTCTAGAGACCTCCTAGGCCTCCGATTCTTCTTCATCCTCATCACTACTCAGCTCATAGATGCTAGCCTCCCTCATCAAGTCCTCCTGGTCGCTCACATCAGACAAATGGACATTATCGTGCTCGTACTCAGCCAGCTGCTCCAGAATGTCAGCGTTGGGTCCCCACCCCCGAGGCATAGCACTGGAAGAGTACTCCGAGGCCGATGAAGAGGATGTTGTGCCCCCGACATGTCGTCTCTTGCGCCCGGGCTCCTGTGCATCCGCTGCCGCCTTCGAAGCACAGGCCAACTTCCTCAGAAGGGGCCGGCACATGTCCTTACAGCCCCTATTATGCCTGACCATCCTATCATAAGTGCGAGCTGGAACCTGAGAAAAAGAAGAGAAAAATCTCAGAAAAATCTCAGAAAATCTCAAAAGCAAAGAAAGCTGCAAAAGGGAAAGACCCTAAAAGTATACTTACAAAGGTCTTGCCAAAGCGGCAAGGTGTACCGGGGCTCCCTAGCGCGGGGACAGTATCCTCATCCTCCTCGGTACTCCATGGACCACGTAGGACGATGCGCAGGAGGGATCGGCGGGTCAAGAGGCTCATCCACCCCATATCCCCGAGTGACCGCCGCCTTCACTAGCTTCGTGGCGTCCTCGTGCGCCGCTCCACAAATACGGCGTAGGGGTGTCCATGTCAAAGTACTCCTCGATGGCCACGCCTCGCTCGGTACCTAGCTATCTCATCCTCTCGGCCAATCCCTCGGGCCGTAGCATCCGTGGCCGGAGGATCGTGGGGAGTAATGGCGTCCAATGGAGGGACATGGCCATGCCGCTCGAGAAACGGTCCCCAAATATATGACATCACATGTCGCCCCAGTGAGCCATCTCCTCTCGCCTAGTCGCCTCAATGGCATCTCCCAAAGAAGATCTCCTGATACCTACCCCAAGGGTAGAAGTCCACTCCGTCGTGCCCATCCCCGTTGATGACCGGCCTCACCATTTTGTAGTCGAAAGTGATCCGGGTCTTCCCGTGAATTTATCCCTCGCATCTCCTCCAAATAACCATAGCAGGGAAGATGGTGATATCGCTCTGTTGGTTCCAAGGGAAGAACCCGATCACCTCGCAAAACCAGGCCTGCATGTCCAAAACATCAAAAGGTCATTCTCTCTCTCATAAAAGTCTCAAGACAGAAAAGAGAAAAGAGAAAAGAAAGGAGGCTACCTCAAGGGAAAATGAGAAGCAGTCCATGGAAGCAACTTTGTTCCGGCTGTACATGTCCAAGGAGAAGTAGAGCTCCGCCAATCCGGCCTCTCCCCAAGAGACCGTCCCTATCCCATCCACATCAACCAGAGAGTCGAGGAGGCAAGTCATGGCCAGCGTCCCGCACTAGCAAAAATAGTGACCGACAAAGATCAACCACACAAAGGCTCTAGCCACTGCTGGGCAAGCCACATCGTTAGCAAAGAAAGTTCTCGCATGCAAGTCTCGAATCGCCACCTCGACATTCCGTGTCTCCATCCCTCACCCTTGGGAATCAGCTCAAACCCAACCAAATTCCTGGAACTCCTCACCGTAATGTGGTCTCTCCAAGTCACGGGCCTCCCGGTGAACTCGTAGGCCGCAATAGCCGTGAAGTCGGCAGAGTCACCGCGCCTCTCCCACTGTGTGAAAGCTATGTGTACTGTCCCACCAGAACTTAGAAAGGGCCTGGACCAAGCCCTTGCTCTTCGAGGTGATGTGAACACCCCTGTCGATAGCCTCGACGAACGAATCTAGGCCGGTAGCCCTCACCAAACCCTTGGGGTTCACCCCATTCTTCTCGAAATCCGGCATCCTCTGCCAAAGCTTGACTGCAATCTCTGATGGTCCTCTAGACTTGTTCTCCTGTAGACAAGCACAAACAAAAAGAAATGTGTCAATCATTCATCATTTTCAAAAGCATGCATATATTCAAAAAGTGCACATGTTTTCAAAAGAAAAGCATTCACAAAAGTTTTTCTAGCATCATTTGCATCAAAAAAGCGTTTTTCACCACTTGAAACTTGTCATGTCAAGTCCCATTGCTTTCCTAAAGCACAAAATCACAATTTTCACAATTCTTTGCACATAAGCATTATTCTTTCAAAAATGGCATGCATGAATCCTTTTCATCTTCCAAAATCATGTTTTCTCAAAATTTTGACCTAGTTCTAGCACATGCAAGAACTCCGTCTCACTTTAGACAATTTTTTCATTTTTACTTTATTTGCGAGAAAAAGTGGGTCATTCCCATTATTTTTGTCAAACAAATTGCACATTGCATATTCTTAGCCTCATAGGTTATTCACCAATATCTCAAAATCATTCAAAAATCCTAGGAAAATCCTAGAAAATTTCTAAATTCGGGTCAAGCCCTAAGTCATTCAAAATTCAATCAAAATCGACGGAATTGAGCCAAATAAGAACGCTTACCCCAACCGGACGCGGGTTCGTCGATTTGTGCTCTCTTCTCTCCGGGTAAAGCTCCGACGGAGGCGTAAGAAAGTCATACTTTCTTTCCGTTTGCACGAGCTCCTTTCTCCTCCTCCGAGCGGCCGCCGAGATGTTTCTTCTTGCTTGCCTCGGTATGGGATTGCCCTCCGGATCCATCTCAAATCAAAGGGAAACAAGGGGATTGAAAGAATTTCGAAATTCTCCTCCTCTCTTCTCTCTCTCTCTGCGTTCTTGGGCGGCAATACAATGCCAATGGCCCGTTCAAATCTGATTTTAAATAATCTGGAAAAAACAGGCTTCTAGCCGTACGGCTCCTTTTTCTCCATCTCATGCCGGGCGGCCTCATTCGCTCTGAGCAGAAAATTACAATTCCCGCCCGGACCTTCCACTTGGGCATGCAATTTCCGTTATCTTTTAACCAAGATAACATCTTTTTCAGAAGATATCCCTTATCTCTTAAGCAATTAAGCTTTCTTCCCAGTCGCCTCCGTTAATTCCGTTATAACGGGATAAGGCTAGGTGACAACCTCCGAATTGTCAAAACTCTAAACTTAGCTTACCTCTATCCCGAATAGTGACGTATGCTAAGTTCTCTTAACTTAAGCTCCCTCTATCCCGAATAGTGACGTATGCTAAGTTCTCTCAACTTGAGCTACCTCTATCCCGGATAGCGACGTATGCTAAGTCCTCTTAACTTAAGATACCTCTATCCCGAATAGTGACGTATGCTCAAGTTCCTCTAAACTTAAGCTACCTCTATCCCAGATAGTGACGTATGCTTGAGTTCCTCTTAACTTAAGATACCTCTATCACGAATAGTGAAGTATACTTAAGTTCTTCTAGCTTTAGCTACCTCTATCTCTGTCAAAAAGAGATAGCGCCGTAAGCTTTAGTCTTCGTTATTTCCGTCATAAAGAAATAACGTCATCCAAATTTAGCTACCTCTATCTTCTCGATAGTGACGTAAGCTCTAGTTTCCTCAGGTGACAGCCTCCATTAATTGTCAAAACCCTCAAGGATCCTAGACATCGTTCCTAACTATCTAGTGATGCTCGAACTACGATCAAGGCTTGATTCCTCCGGGATACGTAGGTAGCCTTTTATAAAAGGTCCAGCCATCCACCACTTTGGTCACCCTTTTTCCTCCGTCACTCCTCGTTGATGAAGTAGTCTCTCATAAGAGACTTTGTTATCTCGACCACCTTGGTCACTCCTAGCATATCCCCAGAGGATCAATTGCTTGACCTCCTAGGTCATTTTCTCTTCTATTTCCCCAAAGAAGAGACCGTTCTCTTCTCCATTCCCCGGATCTATTCCGAACTACGGCCCGGCTTGATTCCTCCGGATACGTAGGTAGCCTTTCATAAGAGGTTCAAACCACTCGACCACCTTGGTCACCCAATCCGTCTCGGCATTCGCCAGATCGGATCCTTTTCTATCGACAACCCCACTCGCCTTGCAAGTGACGTTGCCGAGGGGCTTCTGTAAGTACCCAAATCTGGCTCATGCCTTCCGGTTAAATTTCCCGGCAATTTCGGTAAGTTTTCCGGTAATTCCCCAGACCTTCCTAGTATTCCGGAAACATTCCGGAACTGTTTTTAATTAATTTAGGGCTAAAGGGGATCCTTCCTAATTAAGAAACACGTTTTTCTTAATTAGGAGGAAAGGTTCTAGAATTTGCCACCTTGCATGGTTCTAGAATGCTGAGTCATTGTGGATAATGCCGCACGGCTGCATTAGCTCACTGTCCTTAGCCGCACGGCTTCATTAGCCTTATCAAGACTGCCTATAAATAGAGCCCTCCTCTACCCATTTCAACACACATTTGACACAACAAATCACCCACAAACACTCCTAATACGTGAAGAATACTGCTGGAAGTTCAAGAATGTGAAGAAGAAGGCCAAGAAGCTCCCTCCCTCCTCCTTGAAGATCCAAGATCAACCTCTCCTCCTAGCTCCATCCAAAGAAGAAGGAAGCCATTGGTAACCTCGCACGCCCTAATCTCGCATCCTAATTGCTTTATAAATTGCTCATTGCATTGTCTTTATATTGCTTGGGACTTGGTAGATTAAAGATCATATCTTTATATTCCCCCTTCCCCTTTTGCATGCATTAGACATCATTTGTCATAAAAATGTAGTCTTTTCCCATAAAGGTGCATCCTTTGCACCTAAAACCCCCATTTTCAAATAAAAATGTCATCTTTATGCATCCTTTGCATATAAAAATCAAATCTTTTCAATCAAAATGCATCCTTTGCATCCAAAATCCTTTTTCCAAGCATCATTTGCTTTAAAGACCACGTCTTTACCATAAACTAGCATCATATGCTTTTCAAAATGCAATCTTTATGCATCATTTGCATAACGAATGCCAATTTCTTCAAAATGCATCATTTGCCTAAAAATGTTATCTTTATGCATCATTTGCAATAAAGATCATTTCTTTGAATTAAGTGCATCATTTGCAACTCAAAATGTCATCTTTTCATTAAAGTGTCATTTTTACATACATTTCCCCCATTCCCCCATTAGCAACCTAGGAACGGACCGGTGTAAAAGATCCTATCTTTACATCGTTCCTTCCATAAAGGTTTCATAATCTCTTTAGAAAAGGGACACCTTCGAACCCTATATCTCCGATTATCACTTAAGATGAGTATGAAGCATCTATACAAGCTCGACCATCTTAAAGTGTAGGATTGATGGGCTAAGGACCCTCCTTTTCTAAAGAACCTCATCTTTGACTACAAAGAGAGTCATTCTCTCGATCACGCAAGTCCCAAGGTCTAAAAAATGCGATGATCACAAGTCCAAGATGAGGGCGGGATCATAATCCCGAATACATAAAATCCAAGAAATCCCGAGCGATAACCAACAAATGGTTTGTACGTCCGGAAGATAACTTGGGACATTCCCTCCTTATTTTCAAACACATGCACACAAGAAAGCACGCAAGCAAGCACGATTAATGGAATCTTGGGAGACTTGCTCCGGCAAGGCACCTTGGGTGAACGCCAAACGTTCTTCCCAAGGGGTAACTTAACCTCCGAACCCATAAAACCTTTTTTTCAAAGTTTTGAGGTAATCAAAATGGCGTGGCAACTCCGTTTTTCAAATTAAACCGGATGCCTTCAAACTCGCGTGAATCCAACAAACAAAAATTTGGGCACACATTCACAGTCGGCTTGATCATTCTTCAACGTGTTGGCAGCTTGATGCATTGGTAAAAGCCTTCATGTTGCGAATCCAAGGTTTCCTTGTAATCGTTTTGTAAGATGCTTAGGACTCTCAGCTTGTTGCCCCTGGTCTATCCACAGCAAACATCAAGCTTCTATTGGAGACATGGCGAGGCGTTTTAGTCTTACCCCTAGAAGGCTCGAGAGTAGTGCTCTTGTTAGGGAAACCATCGATTCCCTTGTTGAGTTTGTCTAAGTACGCTTTCAACGATTCGTCAAGTTATTGCGCTATCTATTCTTCTTAATCGCAACGTCGGCCTGGCGTGTTTCTTGCTCTAGAGATTTCGCGTTGTAACCTGGTGATTATTGTTATATCAGCATGGCGGGAATAAAGGCTTGCGTTCACGCCCATTTCCTTTGTTTGTCTAGGTTCGTCAAAGGTGACTTTCTGTGAAGTTCCGACAGAAGTGACAAATCGTTCTGACTGACATCTTGGACCTTTTCAATAATTAAAAAACCAAAGATTCCCATGGACGGCGCCAAACTGTTTTGGTCAAATTTAAGCAAATAAAATAGGACACTTTGGAATATAATGATTGAAGAGGTAAGATGAAACGACAAAGGAATTTAACGAGGAAAGCCCTTGAACAACTAGTTCGCCGGCATAAAGCCTCGGAAAGGTGGAATTTTATTATTATGGTGATGACGGAGGGTGAATGTAAGTACAAGGAGTGTAGATGACCGCAGACGTGAGTGCGTGTATACATGTGTGTGTTATGCTAACTTAAATACAAATGAAAATAATGCTTACAACAAATTTAATGCTATCCCCCTTTTTGCTCCTAAAAATATGTGATAAGTTTGATGAAGATCCGTTTGACAAAATCTTAATGAGTATTGAAGATCTTTGAATTTGTCTCCAGTAATGACTCCTGAAAAGTAGGATAATGATTGCTTTGCATCCGTGTTATATTACCAAGTTGTTAATTCAAGATGCAGAGTCAGGATGTGGTACCAGGTTGTAACATGCGGAGGTGATTTTTTACCCCAAACAAGAACCAATAGATTTCATCATCTAGCAAAGGTCTAAATCAAAATTCCTAAATCAATATAAGAAATTGACACCCAAAAAGTAAAAAGGAAGAAATTAGGAATCAACCACAATTTAACCCAAGAAACTTTCATTAAAAGAGCAAAGATGAACAAGACATCAATTAATTAGATAAAATAATCAATGGCATAGCATAAGTGACTAAATTACCATCTAACCCATGAAATTAAGAAACTTAGCTACACATACTCCCTCCGTCCCGCCCGAAGTGTCTCAACTTTCCTTTTTGGGTGTCCCATTTAAAATGTCTCAATCCCAAAAAGGAAAGTTTTTATTATTTTTATACTCTTCCTACCCCACTCATTCTCTCTCCTACTTTACTTTTACACTCACAACATTCTCTCTCCTAACTATTCCTTCCACTCATTCTCTCTCCTATTTAATTTTTCATACTCACAACATTTAACCTTTTTCTCTTTCTTACATCACTTTCCTTAATTCCCGCGCCGATCTCATTTTGAGACACTTCGACCGGGACGGAGGGAGTATTAAGCATTAAATAAACAAATCTAAACAAGAACAACATTAAAAATCTTATCTTGAATAAAGAAATAAAATCCCTAATTTTTTCTCTCTAAGTAGCCTCCTCTTTGTCCCAAGGATAAAACATAACCCTAAAAATTTTATCATCCTACTATTATTACTTAAGGAGAAAAGGCTGATTAGGGCCCTAAAATGAGATTAAGGCCCAAAACAAAACAAAAGAAGGGCCCAAGATGCCAACAAAATCTGCTGAAAAATGGCCTTGGGCGTGGATTAGGGCGGTCGCTGAAGCTGGGAAGGGCGGCCGCATAAGGCAGGCCGAAGCTCAAGGGCGGCCGCACAAGGGACAAGGGATGCCGGGCAAGATGGCCGAGGCTCTAGGGCGGTCGCTGAAGCTGGGAAGGGCAGCCGCACAAGATGCTTAATTGGCCGGTCCATGTCTCCTTTCTTCAGTAATTCTCAACAAGTCCTTGCCATGGAAATTCCCAACAGGCCCTTCCAGCTCCAAAATGCCTCAAAAGCCCCCAAAGTATGCTCCGCTCCATATTTTCATATTTTCTTCACTTTAAACCACCAATTTTCCACCTTTTCAACCTGAACTAAAGCAACACTAACAAAGCAATTAAATTACCATTTTACTCGGGAATTTTGCAATAACAGAGTTTAGAGTGTATTAAATTGGATATGTAAACATATCCATCAGCTAGCAGGGAAAAAGAGGTCGAGGATAGAAACGCCTTGCTCCCCAAGGCAGGAGTAGGGATGATCCCCATGGATGGAACTCGGCCGGTGAAGCCCATTGAACATCAACCCCAAAAGGGGATGCATGGAGAAGAAAGGGAGGTCGACCTATCGATCGAGAATGCATCGGCTCTGAGCCCAGGCATGAATCAGCTGGGGCAGACCCCTACAATGTAGTTGACTTGGAGCTCGATGTCGACGAACTTGAAGAGATCGAGGTCGACCCACCTCTTGGCCGACTTAGGAAGAGGTCCCGTGCCGATCTAGGACTTGACCAAGTTGGCCCCTCCAGAGTAGCTGGCTCTGCACCAAGCCATCAAGCCATCCTCCTCCCCATGCTCCCTCTTCCAAAAGCACTAAAGAAGTGCAGGCCATTGTGGAGAGGTTAATTGATGTCCCTCCCCCTACTAGCATCAATAGCTTGAGCCGCCAATACCCCGATATGTGTTTTGGGCAAATTATAGTGAGGAGAGCAGCGGATAGGGACCTGGTGGCCCAATTTGTTAAGCAGGGGCTCACTCCAGAAGAGTATAACGATAGGTCAGGCCTACTTGCTTCCGAGGTACAACTTATATTTTTTGTTTCACCTTATCCTTTATTTTTCTTTTTTCTTGGTCGTTACAACTTTGGTCGTCACTTCACTGACTGTCTTTACCCGTTTGTGCAGTCCCTTGCCTTGATGGAGCAGGCAAAGTACAGCTGGCGGGCTGCCATTGATAAGGATTAGCTCACCTCTGCCAACTTCTCAAGGAAGTCCAGAGAGGCCGCTAGTTTGAGGGAGATGCTCTCTGAGTCTGATTCCCAATGTCAGGCTCTCTAGGCCGCTCACTTTAATGCAGAAAAGGAGAGGGATGAAGCCTTCGTGGCTTTGAAGGTAGCAAAGGAGAAACTTGCTCCCCTTCAGGCCCAGGTTGATTCTTTGGCCCCTATCAAGGCGGCTTTGGAGAAGGAGGCAGTTGCGACCAAGCTGGAGGGAGAGCTAGGGCAGCTAACTGAGATGATCCAAGATCGTAACAATAGAATGATCAAAATGAGTGAGGATCATCAATCTGCTCGGGACAGGTGGGAGGGAGGCCCAAGCGATGGAGAAGGCGTCGTCGAGCTGTTTAAAAACAGCGATGAGTGCTACAATATCATAGTGTCCCGATCTAGGGACTTTTATGATGTTGGGCGCCAACATATGGCTCGATGGGCCTTTGTAGATCCCACTGTCGAGCTGCCAGTTGAGAAATTGGCCGAGTGGGCCTATGCCGACAGGTATGATGAGGTAGCTCGAGCTGGACATCCTTTTGTGCCTTATAACGACAACGATTTGGCAGTCATAGCCAAACAAGATGCAGAGAATGGGCTAGAGCCTTGGGTTGCCCCTCAA
The DNA here is from genome assembly GCA_022495995.1 of Adenophora triphylla var. japonica. Taxonomy (NCBI): domain Eukaryota; kingdom Viridiplantae; phylum Streptophyta; class Magnoliopsida; order Asterales; family Campanulaceae; genus Adenophora; species Adenophora triphylla. Next base: position 29,925 of record JAFEMH010003839.1, read on the forward strand.
GTTGAGCCCAAAAACTTCAACACTGTGCTCCAGGAGATGGAAGATGCCAATGAGGTCGAAGAAGAAGATGAGGTCACCCAAGACCAAGTATTTCAAGATGTTGAGCATCAGGAGCAACAGCAACAGCAAGAGCAGGAGCGGGAACAAGAGCAGCCAGAGGACGATCAAGAAAATTGATCTTTTATTTTTAATTTGGTTTTGTAATGAACAAGTCCCAAACAATATTTATTTACTGTTTTTAGTCGTCAACGCCTTGGCCCAGTTTGGGAGGCATTTTAACTTGAAATATTTCGAATATGGGTAAGTCCTGGCCCGCTTTTGGGGGACTTACCACCTTAATGCAAGCTGACTTTTGAAATCAATTGTGTTGATCTGTGTTGACCCATGTTCTTTTCATTATTTTCGAGCTAGAATAAGAGATCGACCAAAGTGTTGGTCGGACCGATTTTTAATAACGAAGCTGACTAAGGCTTTAGTCGAATTTTTTTTGAAAACGATGCTAACCTAAGTCTTCTGTCGAACCTGTTTAAGAACGAGGTTGACTTAAGACTTTAGTCGAGCCTGTTTGAGAACGAGACTGACCTAAATCTTCGGTCGAACCTGTTTAAAAATGAGGTTGACTTAAGATTTTGGTCGAGCCTGTTTAAAGAATGAGACTAATCTAAGTCTTAAGTCGAACCTGTTTAATAACGAGGTTGACTTAAGATTTTAGTCAAGTCTGTTTGATAACAAGACTGACCTAAGTCTTCAGTTGAACCTGTTTAAGAACGAGGTTGACTTAGTACTTTAGTCGAGTCTGTTTAATGAACGAGACTGACCTACGTCTTCAGTCAAACCTGTTTAAGAACGAGGTTGACTTAAGATTTTAGTCGAGTATTTTTAATGTTTCGAGATTGACCAAGAGTCAGACCTGAATTGCATGGTGTTGTAAGTAAAACATTGTTTGTGAATAGAACTTCTCAGGGGTAACCCCATTTTATTGATAAAGTAGATCATTACATAAAGAACTCAAAAATAATATTTAACTAAGTGGCTAGCATGCCAAGGATGTTTCAGCTCGTCACCCCCCCCCTCGAATGGCCAATCATGTAGGTCCCTTCTTTAACAATTCTAGTGACGATGTAGGGTCCTTCCCAGTTCGGATATAACTTATTCTATTCAGCTTTCCTTCCAGTTACCTCGATCTTCCGTAGGATATAGTCCCCCACACTGAACGATCTCCTTTTAACCTTCTTATCGTGATACCCCTTGGTATTTTACTTGTAATCGACCATTATAATCTGAGCAGTCATCCATTTCTCATCTAATAGGTCCAAGTCGAGCAATCTGTTGGAGTAATTATGGTTCTGATCAAACAAAGCAACCCTTGCTGTAGGAATTCGTAGCTCGGTAGGTGTCATGGATTCCAACCCAAAAGTAAAAGCAAATAGGGTTTCCCATGTGGTCCCTCGGGTAGTTGTGCGGACTGTCCAAAGAGCAAGGGGTAGTTCGTCCAACCATCTGCCTGCACGACCAAGTAGGCCCTAGCTTAGTGATGTCAATACCAATTTGTTAGCCACCTCTGCTTGACCGTTGCCTTGAGGATAAGCGACTGATGACTTTCAGTGTTTTACTCCCAATCTTTTCATCTTCAAAAGCAGTTTAAAATTGTAAACCGTTATCTGAAAGTGTGGCACTCCAAAGCGATACCAGATGTAATCATGGATGAAGTTGATGGCGTTCTCCTCTATTATCTTTGCCAAGGGTTTTGTCTCGATCCATTTGGTGAAGTAGTCAATAGCCATGATCACGTACTTAAAATTTTCACGGGCGGGTGGGAAGGGTCTGATCAAATCTACCCCCCACATGTCGAATGGCCAAGCTACAACTACAGGTGTTAGTTCGGTTATTGGAAGCCTTGGTAGGTCGGCATATCTTTGGCACTTATTACATTTCTGCACAAACTCACGAGCATCTTCCCTTAGATGAGGCCAATAATATCCCAATGTAAGTATCTTGTCTGCCAAAGTTCTGGCCCCCGGGTGTCCTACACAGACTCCACTATGCACTTTGAGCAAGAGTTGAGAAACTTCCATATGATGAACACACCTAAACAGCGGCTTCACAAATGACCTTCTGAATAATGCGTCCCCATGTATAGTGAACCTGGGGGATTTCTTCCTTACCATTCTAGCTTTTTGCTCGTCAGATGGTAGCTCGCCCGTTTCAATGTAGCTCTCCCTTGACTTGGTGCACGATCAATTGGGAGTCACAGTAGGCTATAAATTTGGTCACCCTAAAGCATCTAGCGTACTCAATTGCTGCGATTAAGGCCTCATACTCTGCCTGGTTATTGGAGGCTTGAAATTTGAACCTTAAAGCTTCTTCAAAAGCTATACCAGTCTCTGGTTCGATCAACACAATTTCAGCTCCACTAAGACTCTTTATAGCAGATCCATCCGAGTAAACCTTCCAGCAATCATCGAGCAAACTCACTGTCTGTTGGCTCGATTGCTCTTTCCCCCTCAAGCTCTTTTTTTGGGCGATCTCTGCATTGTCCTCTTTGGAGAACATAAGCTTGACCAAGAAGTCAGCCAGAGGTAGAGCCTGTAAAGGTTTTTGAGGCCTATACTCGATGTTAAATTCCGTCAACTCTATAGACCAGTTGAGTAGTAGACCAGGGCTTTCCGGCTTATGCAATATCTTCCTTAACGGGGCATTAGTCAGTACAACAATAGCGTGAATAGATAAGTAAGCTCGTAGCTTTCTAGCTGCAACCACTAAGGCATAGACCACATTTTCATCACTAAAGTACCTCCCCTCTACGTCGACAAAGCCTTGCTCACATAATAAAGCGGCTTCGAAGGTGTTTTCCTCTCTAACTAGAACCGCAGCCAATGCTCGATCTTCAGCTGATAGGTAGACGTACAAACTCTCTCCTTTAATTGGGCTACTAAGCAATGATGGGGAGGCGAGGTATTCCTTGAGCTATTGAAATGACGATAAACATTCAACCGTCCACTCAAAGGTTTTTGTCACCCTCGAGGTTTTAAAGAAGGGGAGAGACCTCTCGGCTGACTTGGCGATTAAGCGACCCAAAGCAGCGACCCTACCATTCAATCGTTGAACCTCTTTGATGCAAGTAGGCTCCTGCATTTATACCAAGGCCTTGATCTTCTCTGGATTGGCTTCAATACCCCTCTGTGATACCATAAAGTCCATAAACTTGTCTGCAGCTACCCCAAATACACACTTGCTTGGTTCATCTTCATGTCATTTTCTCGTAGATTGGTGAACGTTTCCCTTAGTTCGACCACATGATGACCAACCTTAAATTTGATGACCATGTCATCAATGTAGGCCTCCATGTTTCGGCCAATCTAACTAAAAATGACAATGTTTACCATCCTCTGATACGTAGTTCCAACATTCTTTAATCCAAATGGCATCTTGGTATAGCAATATACCCCTCCAGCTGCTTGGAAGGCTGTTTTCTCAATATCATCCTTGTACATTCTGATTTGATGGTAGCCCGAATATGCATCAAGGAAACTGACGGTTGCGTGCCCAGCAATTGAGTCGACAAACTTGTCTATTCGAGGAAGTGTGTAACTGTATTTTGGGCAAGCCAACATTAGGTCAGTGAAGTCAACATACATTCTCTACCTTCCGTTGGCCTTCTTAACCATCACTACATTTTCTAGCCAAGTTGTGTAGGACGCTTCCTTGATTATGCACTAAGAAGTTTGTTTACCTCATGCTTGATGGCTACTTCTTTGTCACGAGCAAAAATCCTTAGCTTTTGGCTTTTGAATTTCATGGTGGGGTTGACGTCAAGGCGATGCACAGCGACCTCCTCCTTGACTCCTCTCATGTCCTCCACCTTCCAGGCAAAGACACATGTACTCTATATTAATAGGTCGACTATCTCCACCTTTTCATCTGGTGACAACTGTCTCCCTATCTTGATTTTCTGCTCGGGGTAAGATGGGTTGGCATCTATATCCTCCAGCTCGTCTACCGGCTCTAGCTCTGGGTCGTCTCTAAAATGTAGAGTCTCAATTGATTTCTTTGACCCTTTTTCTTTCCTCAGCACCCAAGTTTGGAGCTTCTACCCCGATCATATCATCTAGCTCAGCAGCTATTTCCCCATTGGAGGCCCCTGAGTTTTGGTTGACTTGGAGGCATAGGTCACCAATGATGACATGGTCGACTAAAACTGAATCTGTTGTGACCTGTATGCTTTCAGAGGGACGTGTCGGCTCAGTCATGACGCGGTCATGTGAGGGATAGGTCGCCTCTTCTACACACTGGGTCGTAGATAGCCTGGAAGTAGTGGTGATAGACTTTGAAAACTTCCCACTGGCCTTTGGAGTGTCTATCTCTAACTCCCTCTTCTTATTGGAACGGAGCACGTGATCCATATACTCCCTATGTGTGCCTAGAACGCACTCAACTCCCAGTAGGGTAGGGAACTTAACCCTTTGATGAGGGATGGAGGGAACCATTCCTAGTGCGACCTGTCCAGGTATTCCTAGTATAACATGGTAATCACTTATAACATCAATGACTATAAATGTTACTTTTGTTGTTGTCCTCAAGGGATGTTGTCCGACGTCCACCTCCAGCTCTATTTTTTCCTTTGTGTCGACCTGGTGATTGGTGAAGTCCTCAAGTCGACCTGAGTAAGGTGACAACCTAACGTCTGTCAAACCCATGTCTAGGAAATTTTGTAGTAGAGGATGTCCTTGCAGGCCCCCGTGTAGGACAAAATCATACTGGATGTCCAGTCATCAATGAGCCCTGGAATAACCAATGTCTGTTCCCTCGCAATTATGATGGTTGCTATCTCGTACAGGTAGAACTGATCACCTCATCTTGAACACAACTTCTGGGGGGCACGTATGGGATTTACTCAGCTGGAAGATCTTGTGCTTGAGCGTTGTGTTGCTTGTTTCCTCAGCAATAACCCCCAAAGTCAATCTTGGATGCCTTGGCTTTGGCACACCCCTTGTAGGTCGATCTCCTCCTGCAGGACGATCTCCCTTCACAAACCTATCCAGCCTTCCTTCATTTACCCACTTCTGGATGATCTTTTTCAAGCTCATACATTCCTCAGTTGTATGCCCGGTGTCCTTGTGGTACTCGCAGTACCTGTCATTATTCAATCTGAACTTATTTTGGGTGTTCATTGGGGCAAGAGGGCCTAGGTCGACCATGTTCATGATTTCTGTCCGACTAACCATGAGTGGGGTGAAGCTTTTAGGGACACTTTCAGTCGCCCTAGTTCTATTCTTCCCCTTGTTGTTATCATTCTTGGCGTGCCCCCTTTTGTCAACTCACCTACCTCATAATGTTTGGAGCCTATGTCCTTCTTTCTTTCTTTTCGTTCCTCAGCCACGGCCACATCATAGGCCCTTTCAAACAATTCCTTCCTCGTGGTCACCCTCCTAACCTGGAGCTCATAATCTAGATCGGGAGAGGACACCCCATTCCTGAAGCAGTTGATGACCTCCCTATCTATAAGGCCTTCCTCTATTTGGTCGACCAACTCCTTGAACCTGGTGAAGTAACTCCTTGAACCCTGTAGGTGGACCTTTGTCGAGCATGTCCTTGGCCAAAGGTCGAAGAGTACAATCATTTCCGTTCGACCTTTCCATCAGTTGCCTTACGATTTGCCTCCATATCGTCTAACTCCTTTACAGATTGAGAAGCTACCTAACGTCCAAGTCGCCTCTTTGATGGGATATAAAATTGGACTTTTGCCTCTCTTCACAGTGGTTCTCCCTCCTAGATAGTGTCCTCTGTCTCTCGTCCCTTAGAGGGGTCATTTCCCTTCTATCCCGTATGTGAAGTGATCGCTCTCCCCTTTGGAGCGGCCTAGGCTGAGCTCTGTCAGCTTCGAGCTACCTTCTCTGAGCAGAGTCGGCCTCTTGCTCTCTTTTCTGGTTGAGCCTATCCCTTAGATCACCAGTCCTGTCTACGGAGATGTGGGTAGGTGGAGGCCTCTCACTCCTCCTTTCTTCCTCGGACTGCCTGGGGCCCCCGCTAGCACGCCTGTGAGAGGTAAGAGAAGGAGCTACCCTTTGTGATCTTTTGTCATCCTTTTTAGGAGACTCGGGTAGCTCGAGCAACTCATTTTGCACCTCGATCAAGCTTTGCAGCAATCTAGCTCGCTCCAGCAAGATTTCCTTCCTAATAAGGTGAAAAGTTAAGGGAGCTGCATTGTCGCCTGCATTGTCGCCTGCATCTGTTCGACCTGTTTGGATCCTCTTAGCCTACTGGCTCACTCCCTGATTAGTCATGAGCCTTTATCCCTTCTTCTATCCCTATTCCGTCGACCACGCTATTGGAATGAGTGGCCCTTCTTGTGGGATGACCAGGTGGAGGAGGAGGTAAGTTGGTATTACAATTCCCAGCACCTGCATCAATGTTTCCCCCAACGTTCTCATGGATTGGTTCACTGGAGGCAGTAGCAGTATGTCCGTCTAATACCATGTTTGTGATTATGCAAGGTTTCAAGGTCTGATGTTCTTGTTTCCCGAAAATGGAACTAAAATGATGACGTAGAAAATGATCCAGATCAGCCTTAGTCCAGCAATAGGTTGATCTCCAGCAACTAGGACCTGAAACCAAGAACAAATGACTAGCCGGAGTGGTATCCGGCTAATACCCTCCGGCGTGATGATGAGATGTCGAGTTATATGATAATATAAGTTGTATGGAAATGAGGTAATCTCAAAATAGCCAATATGAAATTACCTTTTTACATGGGATGTAATCTGATATATATAGTGGTGCCTTAGTATTGATAGAAATCCTTTGAATTGTGGAGATAATGTAGGCGTAACGGTCTTCGTGATTTTAGAAGACGGTTATAGATCGAGTCGTAGATAGACGTACGTGTTTGTAGGTCGAGGTCGCCTGAGTATTCGAGGTCGACCTGACTTCGTGCCTTGGCTTGGCATGAATTGTACAAGTAGATGATCGTATGTCGGACGAAGCTAGATCGGGATCAAAGATGGTCGGACAATTAGCTTGGTCAACTGATCTTTATTGTTGGGCCGTTGGAGTTATTGCAACTGGATTGACCCATTCACTGGGCATGCCTTTTTAATGGTCGAAAGGTTGGGCTTCGTACGTCGGGCCTGGCCCATCACTTTTATTTCATTCAGTTCTGATTCCCGATTTGCCGGTTTTAGACGATTTTTTTAAAACAAAGGATATTTTGATTTTTTTTTACTACCCGCACTTCAATTTTCAAAAGGAGTCAAGGGATTAAAAAAAGAGACAAAACTTAAACAAGTGATAACACTCTTACACAAGTACATAACACACTACGTACGCGTCAAACACACACACATACGTTACACACTATCTGAATGTTACACGTAATCTGCGCGCACACATAGTAGAAACGGTAATATTTTTTGAAAATGGGCTGGTTAAACTGTCGGTCATGACCACCGGTTTGAACCGCTGATTAATACCCTAAGATCGAATTCGAACCTTGAACTGCCAATCCACGGTTTGACGATTTTAACGGTTTGGTCAATGGTTCTAAACCGCCGGTTCTACGGTCTGAACCCTAATTAGCTAAATACGGTATACATGTACTTTACCAAAAATAATACAATATATATTACTCCTTTCGTCCATAAATAAAGAGTCGGTTTTATGAAAAACGTGTTTAACACTAACAGATGAAAAAACCCTAATTAGCTAAATACAGTATACATGTACTTTACCAAAAATAATACAATATATTTTACTCCTTTCGTCCATAAATAAAGAGTCGGTTTTATGAAAAACGTGTTTAACACTAACAGATGAAAAAACGAATTTCACGTAATTGTCAGTTCTAATATTATAATTGTCAGTTTTAATATTATAAAATGTTAAGACTCAAAATGACACTTACAAATATTTAAACCGACACTTATAAATATTAAAGCTGACATTTTTAACATTTGCTAGAAGAGTATTAGTGGTAGTGTTAAATATTGTTAGTTATAGAGTTACATAGTGTAGATAATAGTGTTAAAGATTGTCAGTTGTAGTTTAAAATAGTGGCAGTGGTAGTGTTGAAAATAGTGTCAGTTCTAGTGTTAAAATTGTTGGTTATAGTATTGAAAAGTGATAGTTATGGTGTCGAAAAATGTCAGTGAGTTTTTATAAGTTACGATTATTTACAAAAATGTCACCGCAAATTTAAAAAAAAAAAGTTTCACTTATTTACAAAAATATCACTGTACATTTTGAAAACACGTTTTACACTAAATGAGTTTAAAGCAAGTTTTTCTTGAGATTTTGTGCTAAATAAATATTCAGAATTCATATTAACAGACATTCTGAAATATTCACTTTTAATAATTTAATGACAAAGATGTATATTTTTTATTGACATTCTTAACATTTAGTTTAATAAGCACAAAAAAATTAGTAAAAAAAAATTGATAAAAAAACTAGAGACAGTTTTTTTTTTCAAAAAATGATACTCGCTCCATTCCACTGCAATCTACATATTTACTATTTGCACGTGAATTAAAGAAAAGTATTAGTTGAGTACTCCCTCTATTTCATCCGAAAAGACACACAATTGGCCTTTCACGAAAATTAAGGAGAGTGTGTAATTGAGTAAGTGTTCCGAGTCAGAAAAGTGAGGTATGAAAGAGAAAGTACGGTAAAGAATAGTAACATGATAGTTATTGTTGTGAATATGAAACACCCAAAATGATAATTCTTACATTTTCAAGTGAGACAGAGAGATTATGTGTAGTGAGTATGAAAAATGAAATATGACTGAGAAAGTGAGATAGAGATTAATAATAGAATTGTTTTTGTTAGTATATCATGTGAGTTTCATTAATATAAAAGTAATAAAATATTTTCAATTTAATAAGTGTGTAAATTGTAATACTACGCTCTATAAGAAAATGTATAATTTATAATGAGACGGATGAAGTATTCATTTTGGAACAATTATTTTCAAAAATGAATACTCCCTCCGTCCCGGTAGTAAATTTACAGTTACTGTTTGCGTGCAAATTAAGGAAAAAATTAGTGGAGAAAATGTTGTGAGTATGAAAAGTGAGGTTGGAGAGAGAAAGTGGGGTAGGAAATAGTGATTTGATTGGTGTTGTGAGTATAAAAGTAAAGTAGAAGAGAGAATTAGTGGGTGAAATAGTAAAGATTATTTGTCATTTTAGGAAGTGTAAAGTTTGTAATGGGACGCCCAATGAGGAAAGTGTACAGGTTGTAGCGGGACGGGGGGAGAATTCCTTTAGAAACATGTGAAGTAAAACTTTTAAATTATACTAATAAAAAGCCAAAATCTCACAAAAAACGCGTTTTTTCCAAGCTTAGAAAAAGCGTCTTTTTTAGAAGACGTCGACTCTTCCCCTCGCTTGCGGCTCCCAACTTTACCTTCGGCGACGACGCTACCCACTTGATCTTCTTCCTCCTCCGGCAGCCATCTCCACCGGCCCTTCCCATCTGCTCCTCGCTCTTGCCCAACTCCTCTTATTTCAAACCAACGCTGCTTTCCGACCCTCTAATTTTAGCAAAATTCTTCTCATCGTCGTCAAATTGAAGAAAATTTGGGTCTTTCCCCGTTTCATTTTGACCTAATCAAATCTCCTTGAATCCTAATTCACTGCGAGGGTCTTGTTCGTCCGACTCTGATGCAGCGCTCGAGTTTCGAGCAACTTTGATTGAACATGAAGATTGGTATTTACTTGCATAGGACCCAATTGATACCAAGGTAGCAGTGCTTTGTATGTACCGACGATTTGTGGATGCTGGCATTTGTAATTTGATGGTGCATGAGAAATGGAAGAGAGAAGATGAAGCGCAATCGCGGAGCTGCATTGGTGGACTGGGTAATTAGATGTCAGTGCATGAGTTTTGGAGTGTCAATGCATGTGTTTTAGAGTGCCAGTGCATGTGTTTATGAGTGCCAGTGCTTGTGTTTTTGAGAGCCAGCAAAAAATGATTACCAGTGTTTTTGAGTGCCAGTGTATGTGTTTTTTAGTGCCAGTGCATGTATTTTTGAATGCCAGTGCATGTGTTTTTGAATGCCGGTGCTTGTGTTTTTGAGAGCCAGCAAAAATGTTATTGTAACAAAGTGTCAGTGTTAGTGTAACAGAGTGCCAGTGTGAAGAGTGTCAGTTCATGTATATAAAAGTGCCCGTGTAAAAAGCGTCAGTGCCAATTTAACAAAGTGTCAGTGTTAATGTAACTGGCATTTTGTTAAACTGGCACTGGCACTTTTTACACTGACACTTTGTTACACATGTACTGGCACTTTGTTTACACTGGCACTTTGTTAAAATGGTACTGGCACTTTTTAACACTGGCACTTTGTTACAGATTTACTGGCACTTTGTCACACTGACACTTTGTTAAACTGGCACTGGCACAAACGGAGAAACACAAAACACGTTTTTCCTAAGTGCCAAAAAAAATGCATTTTTTATAAGACCAAGTCAATAAGAATACAATTTAAAAACGTAAATAGTAATTATATGTCTCACCTTAAATCATACTCCCTCCGTCCCAATAGTAGCTGCCCAATTTTTGGGTTGCACGCAAATTAAGAAAATGAGGGGGAAGTAAAAATGTTGTGAGTGTAATTTGAAAATAGGAGAGAGAATGAGTGGAGGGAATAGTAAATTATAATGGTGTTGTGAGTATTAAAATAATGTAGGAGAGAGAATGAGTGGAGGGAATAGTAAAAATTCCTTTGCCAAAAAAGGAAAGTGGAAGCTATTAATGGGACACCCAAAATGGCAAAATGGGAAGCTACTATTGGGACGGAGGGAGTATTAATTTTTTGAACATGATATGATTGAGAAAACGTAAATTAGAAGTTAGGGGTGGAAGCGGTTCGGCTCAAACCGCTGTTTGAAGTCGAACCGAGCCAAACCGTGCAGTTTGGCTCGGTTTTTAGACATAAGTGGTTTAGCTCGGTTTGAAAAATTGACAAACCATGTGGTTCAGCTCAGCTTGAGGTTTAACACCCCAAACCGCGATTTGGAACCGTCAAGCCAAACCGTCAAACCGAGCCATGAGCCGAACCATGAAATCGCGATCCTGGCCGTCCTTCAAAAATCTAATTAATCTCAGCCTTTGATTTAAACAAAATCCTTTGTTCATGTACAGTCAAGACTGCTATTGACTTTTTTTGGCAGCTAACTTCCTTGTTTTTCCTTAGCTGAAGGGCATCGAGGTATCTTCCGGGGGGGTGTGTAAATGCATGTATCGTGACTTAGGATCTCTGTAAACTAAACTAGGATTGAGACATTGTAATCATGTTTTTTAATCAAAAATCTTGCCAGTTTGTTTAATTCAGAGGTATGATCTACATTATGTTCTAGAGCAGCTTTTGAGTAGTTTCAATGGATAACAGCACAAAAAGGATATCAGATAAACAAAAACCAGTAGCATTTTAAATCTCTCTTTTGATATATTAAACCGTGGTTTAGACCGAGCCAAATTGAACCATAGCGATTTGGCTTAGCTCGATTTGAAAATTTTTATGATTTGGATTTTTTCAAACCGATGTTAGCGGTTTGACTTCTAAATTTGGCCAAATCGAGTTAAACTGAACCATTTCCACCCCTATTAGAAGTAAATTAGAAGAAGAGATGTTATAAGTATGAAAAAAAGATAAAAAATAATGAGCCAAAAAAATAATGATATACTCCCTCCGTTTCGGCTGAAAAAGCACAAATTTTCTTTTTGGGTGTCCCATTTAAAAAGGCATAGTCCCAAAAAGGAAAGTTTTTATTACTATTCCACCCACTCATTCTCTCTCCTACTTTACTTTTACACTCACAACATTCTCTCTTCTAATTATTTTTTCCACTCATTCTCTCTCCTATTTAATTTTTCATACTCACAACATTTAAACTTTTTCTCTTTTCTACATCACTTTCCTTAATTTTCGTGCCAGGTTGATTTTGTGCCTTTTGAACTGGAACGGAGGAAGTAATTAATATTATAAATATAAAAGTAAAATACTCCCTCCGTCCCAATAAGTGCTTCACCTTTTTGGGTGGACACGCAAATTATGGAAATGGGAGGGAAAAAAAATGTTGTGAGTGTAATTTGAAAATAGGAGATAGAATTAGTGGAGGGAATAGTAAATTATAATGGTGTTGTGAGTATTAAAATAATGTAGGAGAGAGAATGAGTGGAGAAAATAATAAAGATTTTTTGCCAAAAAAGGAAAGGTGAAGCTTCTAACGGGACGTCTTTTTGGGTAATTAGTGAAGCTTTTATTGGGACGGAGGGAGTATAAGAAAAAATAGAAATGCGAAAATGGCCAGAAATTTGGACCGTGGGAGTAGGGGTGTAAATGGTTCGGTTTGGTTCGGTTTGGACAAATTTAGAGACCAAACTGCTAGTACTCGGTTTGGAGAAATTCCAAACCAAATCGAACCATGGAAAATTTCAAACCGAACTGAACCAAACCACCTTGGTTTGGTTCGGTTCGGTCTCAAACCGCGATTTCATTTAGCGGTTTAAACCGCGATCCGTACTGCGGTCTAGACCACGGTCCAAACCACAAACATGTTCAAACTCCAAACGTTCCTCCTTACCAAGTGACAACCAACCAAAACTTATCAAGCTTTGAACGTGCAGCATGCTAAGCAGTGGTAGGCACCACTAGTTGGTTCAAATCTAACAAGTATGCTCTAATTCTGGTCTGGGTTAGGACATAGGAGAATTGTGGGAAATAAAAGATAAATACTAAATTCCCACCACATAGTATCAACTAATATTCTTAGCCACAACAACCCAAAAAACTATTATAAGTTAAGAATCTTCGCTTTTGAAATCCTAGACTCTTTCAGTAATTCACATAATTCAATATATTGCAGTTAACCATAGAGCATAATAAATCCAAGTGCCGAAACCATAGATTTAATAAGAACATGGATACATTAACAATCAACAACTAACCCTAATCGAAAACATATAAAGAAATAGACAAAATTTAATTCAAAACCACAAGCATATCATCAGTTCGGGCATGTTTGGCTACTGAAGAGTTTCTGTTCAGACATTATAATTAACGGTTTAGCGGTTCAGCTCGACGGTTCGGTTTGGCGGTTTAGCTCGAAATGGTTTGGTTCGGTTCGGTTTGGTTCGGTTTGGAAAAAGTCGAGGCCATAAACAAGCCCAGAACCACATGATTTATAAATTTTTGAAATCGAGCTGAACCGTTAATCGTTAAAAATCAAACCAAACCACCTAATTTGATTCGATTCAATCTCAAACCACGATTTGAACCGAACCGCTAACACCCTTACGTGGGAGTAGACAGTTAATTGAATTATGGAACCATTGTAGAAGCTGTCCCATGTCCTTGTAGTATCGTCTGATTCATTCAACTCAACCACAGTTCACACAAATTCTAACCACGGTTAGAAAAGCTGTTTATATATCACCCACATTCCTCCTTCAACAAAACCGCAAATAGAGTAAAGCAAAACAAAACCAACATTTAGAATGACCATGTTAATCGGTGCCGGCGTCGGAGACAGCTTCCATTCAAATCCAACCATCCAAGTCCCTCCATGGGATTCATTCACAGAAGATCCATACGTCAATAATCATTCACTCTACTCTGTCAGTCACAACGGCAATACCATCGACGATTTCTCCCCTCTCCATAGCTACCTCCCGTCAAACACCTCCGACGACGACTACGACACCCTCGTCGACGCCTTTTCATGCGACAATTTCCGCATGTTGGAGTTCAAGATCCGGAAGTGCGCTCGTGGTCGGTCACATGACTGGACTGAGTGTCCATACGCTCATCCCGGCGAGAAGGCCCGCCGGAGGGATCCAAGGAAGTTTCACTATTCCGGTATCCCGTGTCCGGAGTTCCGAAAGGGGGTTTGTAAGAAGGGTGATGGGTGTGAGTTCGCGCACGGCGTATTTGAGTGTTGGCTCCACCCGGCTCGTTATCGTACGCAGCCGTGTAAGGACGGGACTCAATGCCGGCGCCGGATTTGCTTCTTTGCACACACACCGGAACAACTCCGGATTCTCCCTCCGTGTAGTCCGAGAAAGTCTCATAACTCGGTTACTGAGTCGTACGACGGTTCTCCGAGCCGACTTGGTTTCGATTCGTTCGGTTTCTCCAGCGCCACTTTCGGTTCTTCCCCAACTTCGACGCTATACTCGCCGTCGCGCTCTCCGCCGTCAGGATCGCCGCCAATGTCACCCGTTGGCTCACTGGGTCACAAATCGGTAAATGAACTCTCTTCCTCTATTCGGAGTCTCCAGATTGGGAACCCGAGGCTAAATATGAGCCCATCTTCTCAAATGGGTTACGGGTTTTTCTCTCCACGGAGCACCTCCACACTCCGACCCGGAATCATGAGCCTCCCTTCCACCCCTACCCAGATTCCGACCGGTTCGGGTCTTGAAGTATTTGACATTTGGGATCCGGATTGCCGCGAAGAACCAGTAATGGAAAGGGTTGAGTCCGGAAGAGATCTTCGGGCGAGAATGTACGCGAAGCTGAGTAGGGATAACTCACTCAACCGAGTCGACTCGTCAACTCAGAATACTGATCTTGGGTGGGTGACCGAACTCACTCGTTAAATAACTCTGGTTTACTGCTGATAATACTGACTTTTGAATTGATGAAAATTTATGGGGGGCCCTTGTGTTAATATAAGGAAGTGGAGGGGGCAAGGAAAACGATTTAATGTGTTTTAAATTTTTCTATCGTTATTTTGAGTATGCTGTAATTGGAGGACTGAAAAATTGAATGCAAGTTTTTGTATATAGGAAATTGGTGTTTATTATTGTGTTTTTGGGCTTTGACGGGGATTAATCCCATTGAAACATTGTTGACAAACAATAATCATGATTGGATAAATCGCGAGTTAAATGAGTTAGTTCCTCACTAACCTCTATTGTCATTTTTACATACAGTATTTATTATTGAAGTATACTCCCTCCGTTCAAGTTAATAATTTACAGTTACTGTTCATGCGTGAATTAAGAAAAAAAATAATGATATAATGTTGTGAGTGTAAAAGTAAAATAGGAGAGAGAATGAGTGGAGGGAATAGTAAATTATAATGGTGTTGTGAGTATTAAAATAATGTAGAAGACAAAGTGTGAAGTATGTAATTGGACGCCCAAAATAGAAAGTGTGAAGTATGTAACTGGACGGAGAGAGTATTTTTTACGATTACATTCCTAAACTAAGTTCGTCGCCCCTTCCTTCTTGCTGTCAACGCCCACGCCATACACCACTCACATTTTGCCGCCACCTCCCCACATTTCAAACATAGATCCACCCCCTCCATACATCTCTCTTCTTCCTGCAACTCTCTACTGTCCTAATTCCGAATATCAACAAATTCTAAATTCTCCACATCGATTTTTTGCCTCAAGGATTGCAATCCCCCATCTTAGATCCGACTATCATCCACCACGTCAAAGTCTCTATCGCGTTCTCTTTTCATTTCCCTCCTCACCATCTCTAACCAGATCTTCCACAGACCCACTATCGTCCCGACCATCTTTCCGAGCTTCGATCAAATTTGGTATAGATAATTGTATATTTTTTCCTTTCAGAATATACTGAAAAAGGTTAAAAGAAAAAAAAAAAATCTCTATGATAGTTTGTTTTCTGATGTTAATGATTTGATTTGTGAGTTTCTTTGTTTTTCAGATTTTTGAATTTCATGAATGTGTTGTGGTGGTGGTGTGATCAGCCTGTGGTGTTTGGATGGTAGTGATGAGGCGGCTTGGGTGGAGGTGTTGGTGGTTTTGCAATGGACAGTGAAGGTTAGGTGGTGTGGTTGTAAGGTTGTATGACAAAGTAAAATAAAATAAGAAAGTTTAAGTTATGAATAATTTGTAAACTTTTGAATAATTGTTAAGAATATGGAGTTTACTGTTAATTGTATAATTTTATTTTTAAAACTAATTTGTAATTTTTTTATTATAATGAAAAATAAACAAGCAAGTAACTTAAATTAAGAAGGAAAAACTAAACTTTAACCCTTAAACTGAATATTTCACATTAATGGCATCGTCATTAAATCTTAGTGCCGCATCAGTGTTTTAATTGCCTGGTCAGCAAAGTTTGTTTTGAGGCAAATCAGCCATTTTTATGACATCATTATGCCACTTTTATAATAATTTAACGGTGCTTTAATCGGAAATTGACATTGTAAACTAAGTATTTAATTTAGGAATATAATCGTAAAAAAAAATACTTCAGTAACAAATAGGTACATAATCAATAGTTTATTTACAAACTTGATACTTAACTCGATAAATCATCCTTATTATTATTTATTATTATCTAGTACGGAGTAATATTTTCCACATGTAGTTGTTTTAAATAAAACAATATGCAATTTATCATGATATAGCTAATATGCAAGAAAACAAATCACATTTCTTAAAAATATAATATTTATTTAGGAGAATGTCATTTAAGTTCTAAAAAAATATCATAATGTCCCATAAATTTCTTCTAATGTTGTATTATTTTGTAAAATATTGCATCACATGACATCATAGCTGATTATAATATTGCATGGATGGTGACAAGCGTCGACCAGTGTCCGATTTCTGTTGACAGACGACCGATTTTCGACGGTGGTTGTGGCAGACTACAGTATTGATGATGTTGTATCATAATTTTTAAATATTGCGTGCAATATAATATATTAATGCATAATAACATGTGAGACATTTAATTTAATGAGAGATTTAAAGAAAAGTGATTTGTCAAAAAAAAAAAAAAATATGAATCAAATTCCCTATTTATTTTGAGTCGATGCTTATCTCAAATACGTAACAATACGTAGTTTCATTTATAAAAGTAAAAAGTAAGGGATTAAAATTACTAAACTTTCAACTTGGCGTTTAAAGTACATTAATTTTAATTGGACTGTGACTGCTGTTTTTTTTAAATCAGATATTTTATGAGATAGATGGAGAAAGTATTATTTTTTATTTATTAAAAAAAGAAAGGAGAAATATCAACAGACATCTGAAAAAACAAAAAAAAAAAAAAAAAAGGAAAAATAATTAAAAAATGAAACAAAATTTTGACAGCTGTGGGATTTGAACCCACGCCCTTTCGGACCAGAGCCTAAATCTGGCGCCTTAGACCACTCGGCCAAACTGTCTTCATGTTCAAGTGATCAAAATTAAGTATTTATTAATATATAAAATTAATCAAAACGTATGAGCATCCCAAAAAAATACTACTCCCTCCGACCCATTACAAAATACACAAAACCCCCATTTTGATATCCCATTACAAAATACACAAAAACCCCCATTTTGATATCCCATTACAAACCTCAAAAAGGAAAGTTTTTAATAATTGTTTATTTATAAGATTCACTTGTCATGCTCAAATCATCTATTCACTTACTATTTCATATCCCACTTTCTCTATTATACTTCACTTTTTTATACTAACAACACTTATACTACGTTTGTTTCGCGTAAAACGATTTTCGAAAAATGATTTCCCGTAAAGTATTTTTCGAAAAATGACATAAACATGTTTTCGACTGTTTGATAAGAAAAATGTTTTTCGAAAAATATTTTCATGTGTTTAATAAATTAAATGAAAATATTTTCATTCGATTTTTAACGGGTCAACCAAAATTACACTTGATTGCAACTAAAGGACAAACTCAATAACCAACTTGTGATAACCAATTGAAACATATAGGCAAACTCAGGTAATTAAAATGCAATTTGCCCATAAATTTCTCTAATTAGTTTGACTTGGATCGTTCTAATAAAGGTCGGTACGCTAAACAAACCAATCTACGTTGTAAGAATTAAGGGTAACGCTAGGGGCACGTACGTAGATAAGAAAAAGAAGAAGAATTTTATAAAAAAATAAATACAAAATGAAGTGACGATATTTTATTAGTTAAATCAATCATGAATCCGACACACTCTACTTAAAAGAAACAACAAAATTATAACACATAAACGAAATTTTGTGACATTTTTTGTGATTTTAGTATTATCCACGAATTAAATTGGGGAGCTTTTTGGTCAACATGGGAGAGTGAACTCCGCTTATCTCTCACACCATTAGAATTGATTATATTTAGAAAGTTTAATATTACATGAGATAAGATAAGATTTGTTGCATGGAAAGTTTGAGTGGAGCGGATAAAGTTGTCCTTATCATCGTAATAATAATAATAATAATTATTATTATTATTATTATTATTAAAGAGCCACGTCCTTTTTTGTAATAATAAATATCTATTCCTAACTTATCCCTTTAGACTTGTAGAAGAATGAATCAAATGCAAAATGATTTTGGAATTGGGACATGGTCAAGTGAAGTTGGTTCTTTTCCGGCCCCATTAATAATCAAAATCCCGTGAAGAACCCTATTCTATTCTTCATGTCCGTTTATCTTTCTAATAAATCTCTATGTATGGGTAAATTGAATAATGCAATTTGTACCTATTTATCATCAAGTTGCTGATATGACCAATGAATTGAGGTTCTGATATCAGACCACAATTCAATAATAATAGCATTTTATGGCCAATAATTACATTAATAATATTTGCGGTGAATGTAGTAATAATTGAGATCATCATAGTCTTAAAAATAAATCAAATCGATTGACAATATTTTATCGATTATATTAATGGCTCACCTAACTCACCTAACAAGTAAGCAAGAGGTACTAAGGTAGGGAGGTACTAAGGTAGGGAATGTTGGAGATTGATAGGGACAAATGAGGAATAATTAAGTGGTCAAAAGGGGGAACAAAAGAGGAAGTGGGTTCATGTTTTGGGGGTTTGTTGCTGGAAGGTTGATTACAACAAAGAGAAACGATACCTTAAAAAAGACACAATTCTTCCGATTATTATTTGCTTCTTATCTGATTTGGTTCGGTTTGATGCATTATTTTTTATTATGTATATTAGATGTATCCTGTTTGATTTGCTTCGATTTGATGCATTATTTTTTATCAGTGTAGTGTATGTATCCATAGTTTGCTTTACAAAAGTTTCACGTTTATTCTCTTTGAAAACCCTCAAATTAATCAAAGGGTTAAAGAGTCCAAATTTAACTCGCAATTATATATATATATATATATATATATATATATATATATATATATATATATATATATATATTGGCGAAACCACGTTGTGAAAATGTGGTCAATTAAAACCCATTCGAATATGTAGCTATATCAATTTTATCTTCATGAGCAATTTTTACAATTATAATAATCATGTCCATTTTAAATCTCTTAAAAAATGCTCACATATTAAAATATTGACCCATTCTAACAAATTCTGACGTCATAATTCAAGTAAATAAAGTTTCATAGTTTACAAGTACAAGTGGAATGGCAAATACAACTTGTGTTGTAACGTAACTATCGAGGTTGGCTTTAAGCTTTGTACGACAAAGATTAGTTACAAGTCTTTTGCATTGCCAAACCTTCATATCCCGTATACTCCTCCTTCTAGAGATGCCCAACCGGTCCAAACTAGCGGGTCGAATCGAAATCAGACCGGCTCAAAATTGGAGGAAAATTGGATCGGCTAAACCGTGAATCGGTGAATCGGTGGTTTTCCGGTCCGATTAAGGTTCGTTAATTCAAAAACCGGTGAACCGCCGGTTCAGGAATCGAAACCGGAACCGCCGGTTCACGAACCGGAACCGGTGAACCCCCAACGGCTAGTTGATCTGGTGCGTCCATTTCTTGATCCGACGGTCCCTGTTTAATGACCGTTAGATAACGGTCATTTTGACTGTTTAGTGACCAAAATGTAAAAAAAAAAAAAATTCTTAACCGTTTTGGTCCCTAAAATGGTTTTTTTTTTATTTTGATCCCTAAAACGTTTTTTTTTTCTTTTTCTCTCAAACCTATAGATATCCTTCCCCTCCCTTCATTTTTTTCACTACTCATTCTCTCAATCTCTCATTCTCTCCTCTCTCAATATCTCAAATCTCTCTCAAATCTCTCTCTCAATTAAACTCTATATTATCTCAAACTTGCAAAGTCTCAAACTCAAAGTCTCCATAATTCCATTTTTTTCACATAATTTCATTTTTTCAGCAAAAAAAAATGTCTTCATCTCGTGGCGGCTGTGGCGATAAGGGAAAGAGTGTATCAACTATGCATTCATTCCCCCGATGATTCCATTTGGGATAATCTTAATGTACAAGCACTACCACAAGAAACGCTTAATTTGAGCGATGACGAAGTTGATGCAACATTTTCAATGGGTGATCATGGTCATACCGAAGGGAGTAACACTCAAACCACTCAACCCCAAAGTGAAGTGCGAGGGGGTGGTCAAACTCAAATCCGAGGTCGAGGTCGAGGAGGTCGAACCACGGGAAGGTCGGACATCATGACTGTGCACTTTTCAAAAGTGCCAATTGAAGGTACCAACCAATACACCGTTTCTTGCAACCATTGCACTCAAAAATTTAAGTTTACCCATGAAGGTGGTTATGGGACATTTAAAAGACACTTGACGTCAAGGCACCCCGACCAAGTTGGAGATGACCAAGATCAAACACAACTACAAGGATTTACGGGATCCTCACAACAAGGTACGTCTTCGCAATTATTTAAATTTGATAATGCAACGTATACAAGAGAAATGGCAAAATATACTGCTGCTAAAGGATTACCCTTTAATTTTACTAATGATAGATTATGGTCTAATATGGCACAACTTTGTTTAAATTCCGCGGCTAAAGAAATTGATAAAAATACAAGTACTCGTGATACTAAAGCCCAATATCTACAAGGGAAATTAACTTTAATTAATACGTTTAAAGATTTACCCCAAAAATTGTCAATATGTGCCGATATATGGAGTGACCATTGGCAAACTCATAGCTATATAGGAATTACATGTCATTGGGTTGATAGTAGTTGAAAATTACAAAAACGATTAATTGCATATAAATCTTTTGATACTGTTCATAATGCTCAAAATATTTGTAGCGAAATTGCTAATGTTTTACAAGAATATGGATTAGTTCACAAATTTTTTTCAATTGGATTTGATAATGCTGCTAATAATACTGCTAGTCTACCATCACTCATTAATATTTGTCAACCATCCATTGGGGGTAAATTTTTTCATGTTAGGTGCATATGTCATATTTTAAATTTGTGTGTGCAAGATGATTTATCAACTTTAAAGGAACATGTAACCCCAATTAAGGAAGTTCTTGCTTATATAATGAGAAATCATAGTGCAACAAAATTGTGGATTAGATTTTGTAAAATAAATAAGATCCCACCTAAAAGATTTTCCCTAGATGTTCCAAACCGATGGAATTCCACTTATAAAATGTTATCCGACTCTTATGATTTTCATGAACTATTGTGTCAGTTTATTCAACAAATAGAGTATTCAACTATAATATTGCCTCATCAATGGGATGTTTGTAATAATTTAAAGAAAATTTTGAAAGTTTTTAAAGATGCTACTGTACAATTATCCGGTTCTTACTATCCCACTTCACCGTTAGTTATAGAACACGCTGCTAAAATTAGTTATATATTTATGCATTTTAAAGATTGTCCAATTTTAGGTGAACGTATTAGCAAGATGAGAACAAAATGACTTAAATATTTTTTGAACATTCCCCCATTGTTTTTAGTAGCTAAACTATTAGATCCTAGGATAAGAGAAGATGGTTTAGAACAAATACTTGATTATTATTATAAGAATCTATTTTTCACCGGCTTTGATTTGTTTTTAGATAGACCTATCCCAAAGGCAAAAGACGTTGTAACTGAGACTAAAAATATTGTATATGCACTTTATAGAGAATATTATAATCTTTTTGATAATATTGTTTATCCTAGTAGTGAAAATGTAGGCGGTAGTTCTCACGAAGATAGCGATCCCTTTAACTTTATAGATAATTTAATTAGTTCTAGAACTCAAAAACGCAACGAGGTGGCTCCACTTATGTTGAACTTGAAAATTATTTAACCACTTCTTTTGAGCCTATAGAAGATTTTGATATTGCAAAGTGGTGGAAACGAAGGGCAAACAACTATCCTATTCTATCATTGATAGCAAAGGAGATCCTAGCCGCTCCCGCCTCAACCGTCGCCGTAGAAGAAGTATTTAGTGTAGGAGGAAATGTCTTGTCCGATCGAAGGTCAAGGTTGTCTCTATATAATTTAGAATATCAAATGGTGCTCGGCGATTGGCATAGAGCCGAACTACGACTTCAAGATAAAAGAAGTAGTTCCGAGGAGGAGGAGGCCTTTGATGAAGATACATCGGGGAGCGAAGCCGAATGAACTACTCCGCTCTTTAGACTTTAGATTAGGTTAATTGTAATTTTATAGATTAGATTTTAGATTAGGTTTATTTTTATTTAATCGTAATAGTTAGGTTGAGGTAAAGGCTCCTAAATGTCCCCCCTTATTTATAAAAGGGTAAGGTTGGTTGTCCCCTCATTTGTAATTTTATTTTATTAATAAAATTTAAGGGTACCGTCCCTTTTTCTTTTATATACTTTCGTTTATTTTTAAAAAAGTTAAGTTTTTATATGACTTTTTTGCAAAAAATTAACTTTTTTTGTAAAACTTAACAGAAATTGTTAAAAATTTAACTGTTTTTTTTTTTTTTTGAAAGACTGGACACTTGGACGACCGCCCAAGTCATTCGGCCCATCTTGGGCGGCCGCCCAAGCCTATTAATTTTTTTTATTTATGTTTTGGAAATTGCCGGTTTAAAACCGAAACCGAAACCGTACGGCCGGTTCGAATCGGGACCGGAACCGTGACGAAATCGGGCCGATTTCGGTTCAATGCGTGGAGGAACCGTGAACCGCCGGTTCGAAATTGGAACCGGCGGTTTGAACCGTTTGGTCATCTCTAACTCCTTCCATCTCACCTCACGTGAGTGAAAGCTTATTTTATTTTGAGAATTTGACCCGGAAGTTCCTTTTGGAACAAATTGCTTCCCCTCAAGATTCTCATTAAATCGAAATGACCTGAAAGTTTTTATGCAGTAATATATAATATTGCATGCAATATTATTATATTCACTCATATGTGAATAAAATAATGCATGCAATATTATTATATTCACTCATATGTGAATATAATACTGCATCTATAATACAATATGGTGAAGAAACTTCTCGAGTATTATGATACTTTTTTAGAACTTTCCGATCACTCTCCTTTTTATTTTTCGTTTGTCTCACGTAAGTAAAGACTATCTAAAATGACAAAATTCTTACACTATTTCTCTCACTCATTCCCTCTCTTTATTTTTATACTCAAAACATCAATTAGCTTACTATTCTTCCCACTTATTTTCTCTTTTATTTTATCTTTTATACTAACAAACAAACCCCCCCCCCCCACCCCACTAATACTCTCTACTAATTTTCCTTAATTCGTATGCCCAACTTTTTTAATCTGAACTCACGTGCGCGACGAAGGAAGTATTCATGAGAAATAAATAAGTTTCAAAAAGATGTTATAATATTTTACTTGCAAACAAACAGTATCGTAAAAATAATAATTGAATTTTGTGTTTGTAGAGCCACCATTATTCAACATTCAAATATATTTCCTCCGTCTCACGTGAATGGACACTTATTTTCATTTTGGAATGTCTCACGTAAATGAACATTGTCCAAAATGAAAACAAATATTCACTATTCCACCCACTCATTCTCTCTCCTACTTCACTTTTACACTCACAGCATTCTCTCTCCTAACTATTCTCTCACTCATTCTCTCTCCTATTTAATTTTTCATACTCACAAATACCTCATCCACCTATTTCTCTCCCCTACTTTTCCTTAATTTCCACATCCAAAAAGTTGGTACCCATTCACATAGGACGGAGGGAGTATATTTTTTTTGTCAAAAGAAAAAAATTTATAATCTTTTTTCTTTTTTAACCCCGGCCTTTGCTCTATATTCATAACAGACAGCAACCTTTGTTTCAGGTAGCAGCTCTAATTTGTCGGTTAAAGCCATTGCAAAATTCAAATGCAATCTACCCATAGCTTTTGACTATGTAATAGGTTCTACTCCTAATGAATTATTTAATGCTTACTCGTACTCATCTCTACCTTCGATACGACATTTATTCATGTTATCCAATCACAAATCATTTTAAAAATAAAAATTTATTGTTGTTTAGTCAATCGGATTATATTAGGGTTTAAAGTCTGTCGGCATTAAATGATAAAATGTGGGGTCGGTAGCTTTTTAGGTTCTACGTTACCCACCATGTACTCCCTTCGTCCCAACCCACTTAGAAAATTTTGAAATGGCACGAGAATTAAGAAATATTATTATAGTATTAGGAAAGAGAATGAGTGGAAAAAATGTTGTGAGTGTAAAAAATTAAATAGGAGAGAATGAGTGAAGGAAATAGTAATTATAATGGTGTTGTGAGTATTAAAATAATGTAGGAGAGAGAATGAGTAAGAAAATAGTGATTTAAGGTTTCCATTGTGAAAATTCTTAAGTGAAGTGAGACGCCCAAAATAAGGTGGGACGGAGGGAGTATAGGAGAATGTCAATCTAAATGACACCTTTCAAATCTCTTGTACCACTGTGATTTAATGGCGATGAATTATTTGGGCTAATATATGATAATCTCAGTGTTATGTGGGACTGAGGGAGTATAATATTTGAAACGAACTAGAAATAAATACACATTTTGTTACAAAAAACATGTCAGAGTTTCCAAAATACTTGATATAAAAACAATAAGATAAGATTATACTCCCTCCCTCCTATCCAAATTTGCTCAAAATAATAGCAAATTTGAAGAAAAAAAAAAAATGGGTTTAGATTCACTGCCGCCGTTACACAACACCACACTTCCATCCCCAACTCATCAACTTCCTCATATTATCAACTTCCTTATTAGGGATAATTATATAAAAGGGAAAGAGAATTAAAAACTTACTGGCTGGCTTGTTTCAATATCGAGATTAAACATGGAGAATACTCGTATGTTTTAACTTGATAGAGTATATACATACATCCACAAGAATGAATCTGGGTTCAGAATATAGGTATAGCCAACCTAAGCAAAAACCCTCCTCCATTTTTACTACATACAAATCTCTTCTTACGTCTTGGATATGGAAACTGCACGAGTGGGGCCCACTCAAATTAGTTAACATCTCAATAAGTTGACAAAAAAAAAAAAAGGGTCAAGATGCGACATTTGTTATGGGACGGAGGGAGTACAAACCATGAGCTTGAGAATTCTGACCAAGTACATACTCTCTCCGTCCCTAAATGTCCGTCCATTTTCAATAAACTTTTGTCCCAAAATGAATGTCTTTTTTGTAAAAAACTTTGTCCCCAAACGCTTTTCTACCAAAAATTTTTTCGCTATTCAAATTATTATCATGAAACTAAATGTGTAGAAAGTGGATAACAAGAATATTTATACATCTTTGTCATTAAAATGTATAAACCACACACATTTTCAGAGTGTCCCCTAAAATGAAATTTGGACATTCATTTAGGGACGGAGGGAGGAGTACTTTTATTTCAAAGGCATTTGGAACTAAGTGGTCTCAGAAAAAAAAAAAAACAAGAAAGGTCACCTGTTTTAAAGCGCCATTTCTGCTTGCAATGCAGCAAGTTCATCTTCCTCAGCAGTGGTGTGCCTTGGAGCTGGGCGTGCTTGTTGCCTGCCAGCTGGCACATGCACTGGAGCAGCAGGGGCAGTTGTGGCAGGCTGTAGAAGTTGTTCCTCCAACTCCGCTCCTTCCAATTCTTCAAGTTCAGCTTCCAGTTCGTCCTGCAATGAAGAATATTAGTATTAAACTTTACTCTCTGAATAAAATTTGGGGCAAGAAAATATGAGAAATATTACTTCGTCAAAATCAGCTGATGCACCAATGGGTGTTGATAGTGCTTCTTGAATTTGCTTCATGTTTTCAGTTTGCTCATTGATTTCATCCATGGTCTTGTCCACGTCATCAATATTACTGCATCACATAAAATAAATAGAAACATTATCAGGACTTCTAGATCAATTATATGGGTAATAATGGGTCCACACTCACATGGTCAACATTGGAAAATCCCAAACATGCTACTCCTTACATCCCACTTGAAGAGGTAGGATTTGACCGAACATGCAAATTTAGGAAAGAGGTTGACAATTGAGTACTTTACGAAATTGCCCCTCAAAAAATTTGGATTCAAAACAAGGAAGGAACATTTGATTCGAATCTGTTGAA
Source organism: Adenophora triphylla var. japonica (assembly GCA_022495995.1). Lineage (NCBI taxonomy): Eukaryota > Viridiplantae > Streptophyta > Magnoliopsida > Asterales > Campanulaceae > Adenophora > Adenophora triphylla. The sequence goes on from JAFEMH010003839.1 coordinate 56,181, forward strand.
AAGAGGAAGTCCAAAGAGGAAAGTTACTCGTCAAGTGAGACGGAGGTACCAATATTTATAGTCAATTCACTTTTCTTAATATGTCTGTTAGGTCAAATAGGACACTAAATTTGAAACAGTGGGAGAATGAGATATTCAAAGTACCAACACTTATATATGCCATTTAGTACCAAAGACCTCATAGTTGGTTGCAAGAACATAGTGCAGTAGACCAATGACAAATAGGACTATGTACATTTCAAGATGGGAAAGGGTACATTTGTCATAGAAAGAAACCGGGAGGGGGGGATAGGGAAGTGCATCTGGAGTGGTGTTAGATAGGTATAGACCTAAATGGGCCCAGCATGTTATAGGCCTATACCTGTTAAGTTTGAAAGGTAGCTTTAACCTAATATGGAATAACTAATAAGACACGTCTTTACTTTATGGATAATAATACTCCCTCTGACCCAAAATGAATGGACATTTTGGGACGGAGGGAGTACTTGAAAATTAAGCCGTACATAAACTGCATATAACCGAAATGCAGAAGATAAAATGAAGGGGAAACCAGCTGAGATGTTCTAGACATTGACAAATTTGAGCCTCAACTTCAGCAGAAGATAGTTAACACCACTAAAAGTTTCAAAGACCAGAATTGATACAATCAAAAACATTAACAATGATACAAGGGTTCATTTAATAAGGAGAAATCCGGTCCACATGAAACGAGGAGTGTTTTTGTAATCAAGAATGGAAAGCTCATTCCACGTAGAATCCCCATTCATGGAAAAAGCTAAAATGGCCCTTACATTTCTTGAAGCATGGATTAGTCTTTCCTTAATCGCCTAGAAACGTTTTTAAAAAAAGCTAGAATGACCTTTTCATATCCATTCTAGTATCAAATATGTTTTCTAGGTTTGATTAGGTGATGACCTTAAAACATTGGAACCCGATCAAAATAATTGGGAAAAGGCAAGTTGAGTTGGATGTAATGGAAGTTAACGACTATCTGTTGTCAGCCTTTTATGCCAAAAGTTTACTCTTTTTACTAAATTATAAAGTACAAATAGATAAAGTTAACATATACCGTCTAATCCCAATAATATCTTCCAAGGCTAGTTGAGTTGCATTGGCTCTCAGTAATGTCACGGAAATTAACCATAATGTATTATCTACATCTTATGCCAGGTCTGCAGTTTTACCAAATTAAAAATAGTTATATATATGTTGGTGATCTCAAGGTTAAACTTATACAGAAGCATTCGTCATACTCAGTCTTTACACGTCATGATATTCAGTCTTTACTCAAATCCAGGAGCTTGATTTTTACAGTGTTAGAAACAACGATATGTCATCACAGCCATCTCTAATGAGCAAATGCTCCATCTATCTCAAAATTACTGTCTTCTTTTGACTTTTTAATGACATTGAGAAGGTTGACTTATAAGCCATTTCAGTAGCATATGTACATTCATAATCCTCCATGCACTTACAAGTACACATTGGAACATAATACTCCCTCTGTCCCATGAATGTCGCACTTTCCACTTTGGTTCGTCCCAAAATAAATGTCGCGTTTCCAAATAAGGAAAGTGACTTGGTGCAATTTTATGAGTGTACGAGTAATATGCAAGCTAGTAAAGCACGTTCCTTTAAAACTTTGACAAGTCAAGTGCGACATTTATTCTGGGACGGAGGGAGTAGTTGACAAGAGAAAATTAGCAACTACATTGAAAAATGGACACTCGTAAAGGTCTTATAAAAAAACCGGGACACTTGTTTCAGGATGGAGGGAGTATTATTAAGTAGAATAAGATGAAGACTCGCAGAAATGAATATATTGAAGGGACTTTAGAGTGTACTTATAAGGATATAAAAAGTTTGGGACTCGGCTGCTGCCATTATGTAGTTTACTCTTCTTTTTTTTTTTTCTTTTTCGTCTTCTCTTTTCCTTCTTTTGATGGACTCCTAGTCCATCTGATTGTATATTCCCTCTTTTCTAATAAAATTTCTTTTCCTATGTCAAGGAATAAAAGGATATAGAAAGTTCAATTGATAACATGCGGCCGATCAGTAATTGAAGCTAAAGATATATCTATACAACTTACGTTGCCTTCTGCATGGCCTTCATTGCTGCCGCTCCAGATCTCAGAGCATCAACAGTCTCGGTGGTCGCTTTTGCACCTTCTAGCATTATCATCTGAACGTCCAGTGTCAATATATTAAAATATACTCACTCCATCCCAAAATGATCTTCCCACTTATATTGTTGTCCATACGAAGGTACTTTGAGCAATAAATTTGGATTAATTTAATTATCCTAATTAAAATTTACAACTTGTTATTGATACACCATTACAAAGATTATCAATAACAATTTTTAGGTATTCATTAGAATAATTAAATTAACCTAAAATTATTGCTCAAAGTACCTTCGTAATGACAACAAAAAAAGTAGGAAGATCATTTCGGGATGGAGGGGGTACGATTGAGCAAATTACTTGTTCAACATCACATCCAAAAAAGTACCTGATCATGAATGCGCAACTGAAAGTTTCCAAGCTGTTCAACTTGCTGCTCATAAAGCCTCTTCCGCTTTAAACATTGTATTGCCGCTGAATAAAAGAAATAAAGTAGGGGGTGGCGGAAATGTTAAAGGAATAACTGAACCAAAAGATCAGACAGTTGCAAGCAATACGGAACTTTGGTAATGAGGAATTACAACTTGGTCATGATAGTGCTTACACTTTTCTCACAAAACTAAAGGATTAATCACCAAGTGAAACTCGAATACAACAAGAGAAAATCAAGACGCCAGATGCAACTGAGGTATTACCTAAGCTACTCCGAATAATCACAATAGAAGACAATTTTTATAGAAACCAGAAGCAGCAAAACAATAAAATTATCTCAATCTCAGTAACATGAAGCACCATAATTGTAAGAAATCACATTTTTCCACAGCGATTAACTTAAATGAAATTTTCCCAAATAACAAACAGATATTCATACTCATATCATAAGTGGGGTCAAAGATGACATTTCAAACACCTATTGATGAGCAAAAACAGAAACAACAAAGAGAGAAGGATCAGCACTTTGCTAGATTAAAAGACAAACTCGGACATCTTTCCAGGACAGACAATGCAGCTGTAATATCTTCAAAAAGGCGAATCAGAAGAAAATATACTCCCTCCGTTCCAAAATGAATGTCCAAATAATTTTCATATTTGCTCTTGATCAAGAGCAAATTTGAATTTTATTTTTATTTTTTTGGACATTCATTTTGGGACAGAGGGAGTAACAATCAAGAATGCTCATGTCTCACATGACTCAGGCGTGCTTATCACAGGGCAGGTAAAGGCCAAGAGGCCCTAGACCATTCTTACAAAGCAGGTTTATTTACTGCACTACTCATGAAACAAAATCAACAATGCACAAATAAATATTATAAATGTGTGAGGAAAAATGAGGCACTAAAAGTAACAAATTAAAAGATTACACAGTAATATTATAAATGATTGTCATAAATGAAATTTGACATGAAAATGAGGCACTAAAAGTAACAAATTAAAAGATTACACGGTAATAATATAAATGATTGTCAAAATACATCATGAACTGATGAGGTTTCAGCTGATCTTTTTAGGCTTCTAAGAGTTTTGGTACAAAATCAAGGCAATTGCAAAGACATATAAACTCATGTCAGCTTGCCCCAATAGCTTAGAGCACAAGTACAGATGCTGAAGCATACAACTTTCACATATCCAAATCCAAAAGCAAGCACGAACAAAATCATAACTACTAAATCAAGAGATGACCATACCCCTTTTGTTCTTCGCTCTAGTAAACTCCTTAGCCTTTTCAACTTCAGCAGCAGCCTTCTTCAATAAGACTTTCTCTTTTTTCTCTAACATTTCAAGTGTCTACATAAAGCGGAACAAAAATTAGCAAACAGATAATGATATAGTAATTTATTTTGCACCCCCTTAGCGTCTACAATATTTCGTCTCCCTCATAAAGGATATAGGATGGAACCTCGTAAAGCCCAGCGCCTCCCAAAGTTCATGTTACGACAAGACACGTGTCCAACACAAACAAGCTCTTGAGACTACAAGAGACACTTGTCATACTGCCTCCAACGAGTCCTAGTACTAATTGCTTTTCAGTGACCATTTATTACTCCCGCTGTCCCTAAATGAATGTCCAAATTCAAGATTTTTTTTGTCTAAATATGAATGTCTTTTTAAAAAAACGGCCCTAAACGTTTTTTACCAAAAAATTATCACTATTCATTTTATTATCATAAAATTTATGCATCTTTACCATTAAAATGCATACAAAACACACATTTTCAGAGTGTCCCTTACAAAAAAATTGGATATTCATTTAGGGACGGAGGAAATACATCGTGTATAAGTATGAACATAACATAAATAAAAAGGGTTAAAGGTTATATGCCTAAAACTATTAGGGATTTATAAAACACTTGAAGCATCTCAAGGTTTTGAACTTAAAAGAATAGAGCTAGATAAATCTTGACATGTCCTGAATCTTAAATATTGTTTCCCCTCGGTCTTGGTCAAGATAACATAGAGACATACTCCCTCCGTCTCAAAATGATCTTTCCACTTTTTTTGTTGTCACTACGAAGATACTTGAGCCAAAATTTTAGGTTAATTTAATTATTCTAATGAAAATTTTACAATTTTTAGATGTTTATTTGAATAATTAAATTAATCTATAATTAATACTCAAAGTACTTTCTGTTGGCAGTAATCCAAATTTTGTTTAGTGGTTATTTACCATGTGTTTATTTGATATTTGACTTAGTCTTACTAGGTTGGTAGCTAAGTCTTAGTCTTTAGTTGTTGAGCTATTATTGTGGGAAGTTGCTAATAGCAGTAGGGATTTTAGGGAGTTTGTTAATTGTGGTTTCAAAGTAGATGAGTTATTAGTTCGTACTAGTATAAATAGGTGGTCTGTAATGTGTTTAAGTGTGTGAGTTTTCTTTTGCAAAGAAATAAATAGAAAGCTTCCCCTCCATTTCTTCTGTATTTTTCTTACTGAAATATCTGTTCCCTTTCATTTTTCTTGTTGTAGCCAAAGTACAACAGTGGTATCAGAGCCTGGTTCCATGAACGGCTCGGTCCAGCCTTCCATTCCCATTTTGGATGGGAAAAACTATAATCGGTGGAGCGTCCAAACGAAGGTGTTGTTCGATTACCATGAGATGTTGGGGATCGTAGAGAATGGATTCGCAGAACTTGCAACAACTGCGAATGATACGGACTGCCCATCGTGAGAATAAGAAGAAGGATAAGAAGGCGTTGTATTTCATTCACCAAGGTGTGAATGATGAAGTATTTGAGAAGATCGAAGGAGCAGAGTCGTCAAAGCAAGCGTGGGATACTTTGATGACAGCGTTCAAAGGAGCAGACAAGGTAAAAAAGGTGAGACTCCAAACCTTGAGGCGACAGTTTGAGCTTCTTCAAATGGAGTCTGATGAGACGATTTCTAAGTATGTAAGTCGGGTTCTCACATTGACGAACAAAATGAAAACATACGGAGAGGGACACACAGAAGTAACGAAGGTTGAAAAGATTTTGCGGTCACTTACACCAAGGTTTGAGCATATTGTGGTAGCAATAGAAGAATCTAATGATTTGTCCACAATGACCGTTGATGAACTAACGGGTTCGCCGAAAGCTCATGAGCAGCGGATGAACGAGAAGCAAATAGTGCAGCCGATTGAGCAAGCATTTCAAAGTCAAGTTTCCAGCAAAGGTGATCAGGTGAGTGGAACAAATCTGAATCAAGGTGGTTCTCGTGGTAGAGGACATGGTGGTCACAACAATAGAGGTCGTGGTGGTCAAAGTCGTGGAGGTGGATCCAACCAACGCAATGACCAAGAAAGATCAGATTCATACCATAAGCACAACTCAAACTTTCGAGGTCGAGGTTGAGGCCGCGGACGTGGATGCGGAAATGGGAGAGGAAGGTATGATAAGAAGTGAGTGCAGATATAAGGAGAATAATGAGCAGGCCCATTGTGCACAAGAAGAAGATGATGGTCAAAACCATGCTCTCCTGATGGTTACGAAATCCAATGAAATGTCAGATTATCACACTTGGTTCCTTGATACATGGTGTACCAATCATATGTGTGGCAAAAAGGAGCTCTTTAGTGAGCTTGATGAATCAGTCCGCTCTACCGTAAAGTTTGCAGATGATAGCACTATTCCGGTGAAAGGAAAAGGGAGAATTCTTATCAAATTGAAGAACGGAGATCACCAATACATCTCAGATGTTTTTTACGTGCCAGATATGAAGAGTAATCTGCTAAGTATGGGGCAGTTGCTGGAAAAAGGGTATGTTATGCATCTTAGTGATAATCAACTCTCTATTTTTGACAAAAAAGGTACACTCGTTCTTAAATCCCCCTTGTCAAAGAATCGTATGTTTCGAGTAGATATTGCAAATGATGTTTACCCTTGTTTTAATACAATTGTAAAAGACGAATCATGGTTGTGGCACCTTCGGTTCGGACATCTTAATTTTCGTAGCTTGAAACTGCTTACTCAACAAAATATGGTGAATGGCTTGCCTAGCATACACCATTCCGAACAAGTGTGTGAAGCCTGCATTCTTGGAAAACAACATCGTTTCCCTTTTGCAACAGGAAGTAGTTGGCGTGCAACAAAACCACTTGAACTCGTTCACTCTGATGTGTGCGGCCCGATGAATATCGTCTCTAATGGTAACAATAGGTACTTTGTTACATTTATTGACGATTTTTTTAGAAAAATATGGGTGTATTTACTTAAAAGAAAATCTGAAGTTTTTAGGTTTTTTAGAAAATTTAAGGCACACGTTGAAAAGCAAAGTGGAAATTTTATTAAAATGTTGCGGACTGACGGAGGTGGTGAATATACTTCTAACGAGTTCACTAAGTTTTGTGAAGAACAGGGAATAGATCATGAGGTAACCTTTCCTTACACTCCACAACATAATGGAGTTGCTGAGCGAAAGAATCGAACCATTCTCGACATGACAAGGAGCATGCTCAAAGCCAAAGGAGTGCCCAATTCTTATTGGGTCAAGCCGTTTCTGTCTGTATTTCTTGAATAGATCACCAACAAGGAGTCTTCGTTCGATCACCCCGAAGAAGCTTGGAGCGGTTTTAAGCCAAGTGTGAAGCATTTGAAGGTGTTTGGATCAATAAAGCATATGCGCGTATGTTCCTGAGAAAAGAAGAACAAAGCTTGATGATCGTAGGGAAAAGACTGTTTTCATTGGCTATCGACATGGTGGTTACAAGCTTTTCAACCCGTTGACGAAGAAGGTGACAGTGAGTAGAGATGTTGTATTTGCTGAAGATGAAGCCTGGAAGTGAAACGTGGATAAACAAAATGACTCTCGAAGGCAGCCTATTTCTATTTTTGCTAAAGAATATGATGTGCTTACAGCGAATAATGACATTCCAGCAACAAATAATGACGTTCTAGCAGCAAATAATAACGTTCCAGCAGCTCCTGAAGAGAATAATGTCCAAAAGCCACCATAGAAACCGAAAGGCCAAGAAGACATCGCCAACAATCAGTCCTGCTGCGAGATTTTGAGGTAGTATCTGATAATGCTATTAATGATGATGGTGAACTGCTGCACTTTGCAATTTTTGCAGATTGTGAACCTTTGAGCTTTGAGGAAGCAACACAAGACCCAAAATGGTTGAACGCCATGAATGATGAAATCAAGGCAATCGAAAAGAACGACACATGGCGGCTCATCGACTTGCGAAAGGGCACAAGGCCATTGACGTTAAATGGGTGTTCAAGACAAAGGTGAAGCCGAATGGTGAAATCGAGAGACATAAAGCAAGATTGGTGGCGAAGGGATTTGGCAACGACATGCCGCGATTATCGGAGGTATTTCCCCGGTTGCTCGAATAGAAACGGTAAGGCTTATGATTGCGTTGGCTGCACAAAATAATTGGAAGATCCATCAAATGGACGTCAAGTCAGTGTTTTTAAATGGGCCACTTGAAGAGGAGGTTTATGTCAAGCAACCTCCAGGTTTCATGAAGAAGGACTGTGAAAATAGAGTATTCTTGCTGAAGAAAGCACTTTATGGCCTAAAACAAGCGCCACGGGCATGGAACAAACGCATTGATTCATTTTTTCATCAAAATGGATTTCAAAAATGCCCTAATGAACATGCTTTATATATGAAGGTAAATAATTCTGGTGATGTTTTGCTATTGTGTCTCTATGTTGATGATTTAATATTCATTGGCAATAACACTACAATTATTGAAGAGTTTAAAAGCTCAATGATGCTTGAATCCGAGATGACGGATCTCGGTTTAATGTCATACTTCCTTGGAATAGAAGTAGATCAAAGAGAGGACGGCATATTTATCTGTCAAAAAAGGTATGCAGCTGAACTTTTAAAGAAGTTTCAAATGCATGATTGTAATCCTGTTAGAACACCGGTTGAGGTTGGGACAAAATTACTCAAGGAAGGTGATGATGATCGTGTTGACTCCACATATTTCAAGAAGATTGTCGAAAGTTTGAGATATCTCACATGTACTAGGCCTGATATCTCTTATGGAGTTGGGCTTATTAGTAAGTTCTTGAAAGCCCCTCGTCAAAGTCATATGCAAGTTGCTAAACAGATCATGCGCTATATAAAGGGTACTTATGATCATGGTCTGCTTTACTCTTCATCCAAAGTTATTGGTGTAGTGGGTTACTCCGATAGTGACGGGGGCGGAGATCTGGATGATCGCAGAAGTACTTCAGGATACGTATTCAGCCTTGGGAGAACTGCTTTTTCATGGTCTTCAAAAAAGCAGTCTATTGTAGCACTTTCCACTTGCGAAGCGGAGTATGTTGCTGCAGCTTCAAGTGCGTGTCAAGCAATTTGGATCAGGAATCTGCTGAGCGAAATTCATATTCCAATCAAAGGTCCAACGAAGATTTTCGTGGATAATGTTTCTGCGATAAATTTGGCGAAGAATCCCGTCACTCATGGAAGAAGCAAGCATATTGACACCCGCTATCATTTTCTTAGAGATCAAGTGAGCAAACAGGTGATTGAATTGCATTATTGCAAGTCTTAAGACCAGATCGCAGACATCCTTACCAAGCCATTGAAGTATGATGCATTCCAAAAGCTGAAAAGTATGCTAGGAATGATCAATTTATCGAATCAGGATTAAGGGGGAATGTTGGCAGTAATCCAGATTTTGTTTAGTGGTTATTTACCATGTGTTTATTTTATATTTGACTTGGTCTTACTAGGTTGGTAGCTAAGTCTTAGTCTTTAGTTGTTGAGCTATTATTGTGGGAAGTTGCTAATAGCAGTAGGGATTTTAGGGAGTTTGTTAATTGTGGTTTCAAAGTAGATGAGTTATTAGTTCGTACTAGTATAAATAGGTGGTCTGTAATGTGTTTAAGTGTGTGAGTTTTCATTTGCAAAGAAATAAATAGAAAGCTTCCCCTCCATTTCTTCTGTATTTTTCTTACTGAAATATCTGTTCCCTTTCATTTTTCTTGCTATAGCCAAAGTACAACACTTTCGTGGTAACAAAAAAAAAAGTAGGAAGATCATTTCGGGATGGAGGGAGTATGTATCTACTCTGGCATGTAGGAGTCATCTGATCATCTCAGATTCATGTCAGCTTGTCTGTTGTCTGTAATACTGATTCTCATGCTTTACGTTAGTTTATCTGCTAGGATGAAGGAGAGAAGGAAAACATGCATGATGTGGAAAGAGGGACGATTTTTGCACACCCCTTAATTTTTCTATAAAATAGTCTCTCTAAACTTGTCAGACATTTTAAGGGTGCTGCTATGTGTACCATTGTAAAAATGCACTACAACTATTTTCTATTTTAGAAATTCGATATTTCTTTTGAGACGGGTATGTATACCGTAGCATTAATACTTCTAAGTTCTACAGTTTATGCCACAACAGATATATAGATACATAACTAACACGAAACTGTAACAACAATAGTCCCTAGCCTAATTTGGTTCGCTAATTTGTTGAAGGGCAGCGAGTATGTATACCGTACCATAGGTACTTCTAACATGTCATAGAGCAACAAGCTTTATAGACATGAATCCTAGCAGTGGTGAAGCCACGTGGTGGCCAAGTGATCACTCAACCCCCTTAATTTTGGAGCTATGTCAACTTTTACCACCTTCAAACTCAGAAAAGAAATGACATTTTACCACTAAAAACAGTACTTTTGTCAATTTTGACCCCCTTTGGTTTAGGAAAAAATAGCAGTATATCATAATTTTGACCCCCATTCACTGAAATTCTGGCTTCGCCACTGAATCCTAGATGTTGATAGCTTGGAACAATACTTCCTCTATTTAGGGCACATGGCCAAACTCTGTAACTTTCCAAAAAGTATCACGGAGGCCAAAATATTTACACAATTTCAAACAGAAAACAATCAAAAGACAGCACAATAGAAGTGACCATGTTGTAAAAGAGAGATCATCAGAGGTAGGACCAATAACATACATGTCTAGAGCACATATACATATATGATTGATAGATGCATGCATGCACAAGTAATATAATATGCTCATTACACGCCTATAAAGTTCAATCACATCAAACCTTTGTCCCAATTACTAGAGTTCGCCTAAACAACATTAAGCTCATTACCATGTTAACAACCTTATACTTTATGAACCGTTTTACCAAACAGGATTGCATTTAATGCTTAGCGCTTTAACGAGGATTCTTCAGTCGATTTTCTATTGTTGATTATCATATTGCAGCATACTACTTAGCTTAAGTAGGGATAAGTCATACCAATATCAAGGCGATTATAAACAAACCCGAATGCAAGACAATATTTTGAGGTGAAATATGCCCAAACTAACAGAAAGAATCAAACACAACTTGGTCAAATTCACATCCATATTCGATTAAAATAACAATATCATCAAAACAAACAAACATCAAATACTAATAATACAATTCTAACATCTCAAAAACAAAAACCATAAATAAAACAAAATTAAGAACTCAAATAAAAAGGATACCTCATTTAATTTGTCTAAAGTTGTAACCGCGTCGGCTTCTTGCTTAGGTTTACCAAACAGTCGATTCAACATGGTGCCTCTCTTATTTTCCTAAATCAAAACTTCACGATCTTCAAAACCTGCAAATAAGATCCAACTTAGTTCCCTTTCCCGATCAGTGGGTTTCTCCCGATCTGTAAAAAACCCAGAAAAATCTTGATACAATACACGATTGAAATTGGGAAAAAAAAAAGCGAGACCTGGCTCCCAAATTGTGGCGTACGACGGAGTTAGAGAGTGAGATGATCGGGAAGAGAGAAAAGATGAATTGATTAATAGACAATCCAATTGAGCTTGATAAAGTTTAAATCGGTTTGTGGGTAGTGACGGAAGAAATTGGATGAAGTCAAGAATGGGTTCCTTTTCAATTCAACATTCGATTATTTTACATTTTTCTAAATTTTTTACTATAATTTTTAAAATGTTCATTTTTAGAAAGTACATACCAATATTATTGCTTGCCAAAAACTTACAAAAAACGCGTTTTTTGTTAAGCTTAACAAAAAACGTGTTTTTCAACCGCGGTTCAATTTAGCGGACGGTTCTTACGCTTTTCCGATCCGGTTCAATTTCTCGCGGCGTATTTGATTTTTTGATTTCCACATTTGTGCCTTTCAATTCGATTTTTCCTACTTTCATCATCTCCGAGCTGTTGCGGCGTATCAGTTTCCACCGAGTTTCATCATCTCCGAGCTGTTTTCATTCGTCATTTTACTTGTTATTCGACATTATGACCGATCAATCCAAAGAAATGAGGAGCAAGAAGCGTAACGAAGGTATAATTTTACTTGTTTTTAGTCATATTGTTCTTCGATTTCAAATCAGTTGCTCTATTGAAACCCTAAATATAAGCAAATGTTGGCTCTACTGAAACCATAAATATAAGCAAAACATAAGAAGATGTTGGCTCTATTGAAACCCTAAATATTGCACATAGAAACCGTTGCACTGTCACATTTATTTGCACTTGCACTTGCACTATCGAAACAGTTGCACATTCACATTTAATTGCAAAAACAAGCAAATGTTGGCACTATAGATAAAACTGGCTCTTTGAAACCAGAACACGGGCACTTTCAAACCTTAAGAATGGCACTTTGAAACCATAAAACGGGCACTTAAAAACCATAATTCTGGCACTTTGAAATCACAAAATCGGCTCTTTGAAATCATAAACCGGCACCGATGTAATGTTTTTTGATATGTTGGCATTATAGATAAAACTTGTTCTCTGAAACCATAACACGGGCACTTTCAAACCTTAAGACGGGTACTTAGAAATCATAAAACTGGCACTTAAAAACCATAATTCTGGTACTTTGAAATCATAAAACTGGCATTGATGTAATATTTTTTGATATGTTGGCATTATAGATAAAACTTGCTCTTTGAAACCATAACACGGGCACTTTCAAACCTTAAGACGGGCACTTTGAAATCATAAAACGGGCACTTAGAAATTATAACTGCACTTTGAAATCATAAAACTGGCACTGATGTTATGTTTTTTGATATTTATTTTCAGTTCCATCAAAGCGTAAAAGAGTTGTGGATGATGATGATTTTGATATCACTTTTAAGAGGCCTAAAGGGGGTGATAAATTTGAGCATTCGTGTACTCCCAAAAGACTCGTTGAGATCTGTTTAACTCCGCACTGTAAGAGAGATGTTAGGGCTATTGGATTTGGATCTCTTGAATCTTGAGGTTAAGATATTGCCGCTAGGCTTGTTCGCTTTCTTGTTGAAAGATTTGAACCAATCACAAGGATACAACAAATCAATTCATCGATAAATATGTTATTACAAAGATCGGATGTCTATGATATATTTTGTCTACCTAGGAATGTTGCAAAGTATAAGGTAAATCAATCATCCAGCACAAATATGGAATTGAGAAATCAATATTTTGAGGAATTTGGGCGTACTCAAGATGGTCTTCCTGCCTATAAACTTTTGGAACGCATTTCTGAGTTACATCAAGGTGGGGATGAATTTAAACGCTTATTTGTGCTGTTTGTTGTTGGTATTTTTCTTGCCCCAGTAGTTACAAAAACAATTGATGTGTCACTGCTAAGTATTGTAGAAGACGTTTCACAGATAAGCAAATTTGATTGGTGTCAATATGTTTTGGACAAATTATGTCAGGGTGTAAATAGGTTTAAGACTCAAAAAAAGAATTCAAAAAATTGTAGTGGATGTGTTATGGTGTTGGTGATTGCTTACCTTCAAAGATTTCCATTTCAAGGGGTGAAAGAATCAACTGTTCTCCCTTTGATTAAACATTGGAATGCTAAAAAATTCAAAGAGAGGATTGATTCCGAATCGAAAGTTGGCCGGGGAATTTAATTTTTATGGAAATAATGTTTATCCTATAAGTAGGGGTGGCGACGATTTTGTGGAGGAAGTACCCAGTGAGTTTGTGGAGGAAGAATGTATTCCGTTAAGGATTGAAAGTACTTCAAAGGAAAGAATTGCAGAGGCAAGCAATGTAAGTTTGTCACTATTTATTACTTAAACTGGTTCTTTGAATTTCTTATGATGGCACTATTGATTACTAAAACTGGCACAATGAATAATATCTACTGGCACTTAAAATACACACACTATTTTTCATTCTTACTATTTTTCATTGATATAGGATGTTAAGGAGTCATGGGATATATGGAGGAAGGACCTTGATAATGCTGTCCATGCTCACATTGAAAGACTGAAATCTATCAAGAAAGAGAAGGGAAGAAATGCAGCTGATGAGATGGGGGAAGAGAAAGAGAATGAGGGGAATTGGGAGGCGGAGGGGGAGGGGGAGGAAGTAGAAGATGATATTTTTGATGATGATTATTTTTATGAGATTGACAATATTATTTCGTGGTTTGTGAAGACAACAAAAGCCGACATGGGTAAGAAAAGGAAAGGTCCAATTCCATCATTTGACCTTGATTTATCTCGTATCTAGTGAGGAGAGAAGAGAACATTCAGAGCGTAAACAACGGGAAGTTAATGAGATTTTTCTAGAGACATATGATGATGATGATGAACAAAATAGAGCTCTTGATAACATTATTGCGAATATAAATGAGAGCAGCTTTATGAGTTGTTATGAGATGTTGAATGTAGGGTGCACAGTGGACTGTGGGGAAGCTAATGAGGAATTTGTATACTGTTCTCGGTTTATGATCAACAACGCTGATTTGTTGCGACCGATGTTGAAGCTGAGAAAGGAGGCTGTTGACATGTGCATGTCTACACACTTTTCAAAGAATCAAAGAGTAAGCTATAAATTTATGAATACCCAAACAATGGCACCTTTTATGAATGTATACACTTGTATGTAAAAGCATTTACTAATTTATTTTTCTTTTACAAGACTTGTGATCCTATTTACTCTGTTCCATAGCTTATCGGTTGAAGATATTTTGAGCATGGATGAAGACAAGGAAGTAACTTCAAATACCATCGAGAGTTGGGCTATTCTTCTTAATAAGATGGAGCAAAAGTCTGGTAGAATGAAGAAGTTTATGTTTGGGCTTAGTCATTCTGTAAGTTCTTTATCTATTATGCTAGTACATTCAATAATTATATTATCTATGATTATTTGTTAATTAAATTATATTTGTGTGCATTTTTAAATTTGATGTTATTAATGTGTTATACAGGCTGCTTGGATTCAACGTACAACGAAGACATCTCAAGATGTTGTATCATCAGCTGGGCAAGAAATCACTGATAGTTTAGAACAATGGATTGATGTTAATTTTAATGATGCCGAGAGACACGATTTGAGTGAAGTTAAATTGGTAAGCATTGTCATTTTATACATACATGTATCCGGCACTTATTAATCAATAAACTCGGTATAAAAGATTACTTAATCGGTACTTTCAAACTCGATATTCGCACTTATTTTCTTGCAGCTTCTTTTGCCCCGCCATAGAGGTGACAACAAGAGTGGCCATTACACACTTTTTGTTGTCAATACCGAGAGTCAATCATTTCAAGATCTTGACAACTTGCCAATGAATGATTGGAAGAGACAGAATGTGCCAAAACTTGCTCATAGCATGGTAATCTTATTTATTGAATTGTTTTTTTCTTTTTTTATTATTTTTTTTTACCAAAACTTTCATATTAATTTTGCTGTTTTTTTTTTTTTCGTTGCAAGCTCCCTTCAAAAGTTCTTAAATCACATAAATCATCCAAGTGCGAGATATATTGAAGTTTCAGTTTGAGCATATGCAAGTTGAATGGATTGTGAAAGAAAATGATGATGCTAATAGTGATCGTAGAGTATATGTAATGGCCGAAATGAGGCAATTTAACGGCGCAATTTACTCATGCCCTGAGTTGTGTGATAACTCGTCAAGGGTGCGTATGAGGGCTGAGATTCTAGCAAGTCTACTTCTCTGTGATATTAATGCTGAACGTGATCATTTAGTGAAGCAGTTAGGGTTGTTTACAAGAGAGAAAAGAGAAGCCGTGAAGAAGATTGATGAAGAAGAAGAAAATAAAAGGGTAGAAGAAGAAAAAAAAAAGAAAGCAGAAGAAAAGAAAAGGAAAGAAGAAGAAAAAAAAAAAGAAAGATTTAGAAAAGAAGAAAAAATCAGATGATGAAATGAGGGTTGCGAAGAAGTATCAGACTAGGAAAGCAACAACAAAACAATGAATTAGTGTTTTGTATCTGAATTGTTTGTATTTGAATTATTGTTTTTTTATGAGTGAATTAGTGTTGTTTTTTAACATTTTTATTGATGCAAAATCACAATGCCATGGAACAGCTCAAACAATTCAATGAATTCAATGCACTTACCATTACAGACAAACTTATCACTATTTCACCATTAAAGAGTAACTGGCACTCCATATAACATAAACAGGCACTCCAAATAAGTAATACGGGCATTCTAAATAACAGAAACTGGCACTTAAATCAACAAAGTATTATTGAACACTCACTGGACAATATTATAAAAAATACTGGCATTCTAAATACCATAAATTGGTACTTAAAACTACACTAATTGGCACTTCAATAACAAGAGAGTGTGTGAAGCTACAAATAAGTAAGACTGGCACTCGAAATTAAAAAAACTGGCACTCCCAATAAGTGATGCTGGCACCCTAAACATCACAAATTGGCACTAACTGGCATATTTAATAAACAGAAACGGACTTCATTGGTATTTCAAATATTAAACAATGGCACATTCAATAACAAACACTTGCATATTTAATATGCAAAACTGGCATTTACCATAAATGTATACAGTCAAATTCACGGATTCAATAGTGCCAAATTCACGAATTCAAAGACAAGCAAATGTTGGCACTATAGATAAAACTTGCTCTTTGAAACCATAACACGGGCACTTTCAAACCTTAAGAATGGCACTTTGAAACCATAAAACTGGCACTTTCAAACCTTAAGAATGGCACTTTGAAACCATAAAAGGGGCACTTAAAAACCATAATTCTGGCACTTTGAAATCATAAAACTGGCTCTTTGAAATCATAAAACTGGCACTGATGTAATGTTTTTTGATATGTTGGCAATATAGATAAAACTTGCTCTTTGAAACCATAACACGGGCACTTTCAAACCTTAAGACGGGCACTTTGAAACCATAAAACTGGCATTTACCATAAAGACAAACTGGCACTCCAAATAACATAATCTGGCATTCCAAATAAGTAATACGGGCATTCTAAATAATACAAACTGGCACTTCAATCAACAAAGTTTTATTAAACACTCACTGGACAATATTATAAAAAATACAATCAGTTGTAACTGTGTGAAAACAATAAAGTTTGGTTACAAAAATATCAAATCAAATGTTCATTAGGGGTCTTCGAACCATACTCATTAGTAATTGGTTTTCTCCGTTCAAACTTTGTTTTAGGTTTTCTTTTTCTACCCTTTGTATCTGCACGTACAGGATCCGTCACCGCAGTGCATCGAATGTTGTGCTTGTTGAAGCACTATTATTTTCACTTGTTGTTGGTTCAACACCTTGTACGTTTCGGGAGAGTATTTCTTGTACTAGCAATGTATCTCTATTAAACCCATCTTCTAGAATTCTTCTTGCATCACTGTTTTCATGGCATGTCATCATTAAATCGTAGTACTTTCTCGCCATCTGTTGTTTCCAAGGAATTGAATTGTGTTGCTCAGTTGGAGTAGTAGATTTACCTTGGTAAGTTTTATTCCATACATTTGTTTTGGCTGTCTTTGTCCATCTTTTTTGAATGTACTCTTCCGGTATCCGATCGATATTTGTCAAGTTGAGAACCTTAATGCAATGAAAGCACAACCAACCAACTTCACTAAAATGATTGCATGTACAGCCTACGCTTATCTTCTCATTATTTCGTGAGAAAAGTACCCTTTCAAACTTGTCTGGATGGTTCTCATGAGCAACTTCAAACAACTTATTGTTTTCATCCAAGCAAAAGCCAATATTAAACTTTGCAGCAAAAGCTGCCTTGACCTCTTTTTCAAAAAATCTGAATATTTCCTCCGTGTAAACCTCCCTTGCATGTCTTATTAAAGCTCCATGTATTTCTGTGCGAGGCTTTGAGTTTATTGAATCAAATTCCTTTCGTTGCTCCACACTTCTCCAACGTTTTACCGTCTCATTGAATATATCAAAGAATTGTGTTAGGGACGTGCTTCTATTTGCTTTGAAACATATGGCATGATTTGTGCTCTCACTTCTCTGTGAAGATAATATGCCAGCCGAGAAGAAATCTTTACTCAATGCTGTACACCATTTCTCTCTCAAGCTATATAAACGATTGAACCATCTGTTCTCAAGAAGGTTATATTTTTCTAGCATTGAATTCCAACAATTTTCAAACTCAGATTCATCACTACATCCTCTCAAGCAATTGTTGAATTCCTTTTTAAATTCTTCATCTGTCTTTAGTTGTCCAAAGTGAGATATAGCATTTTGTTGAATGTGCCACAAGCATAACCTATGTCTTGTTCTTTCCTCAAAAACCTGTCAATAATTTATAATATAGTCAAACACTGTCATTAATAAAGCTATACACTAGCACTATAAAATAATAACACTAGCAATTATAAATCTAACACTAGTTATTCATAACACTCGGAACCGGCACTTATTAATTCAAGAACAGCATTAACTAAACCAAGAACTGGCACATATAAAAAGCCGTTACAAATCATATAATTTACCTACTCCATAAACATTGGAAATTACATAATCTACCTATTCCAACAAACATTGGAAATTACATAACCAGGAATGTTAACAATTCTATGTAAAAAGTCGTTACACAATAGTCAAACATTGGAAATTACATAACCAGTTAATGTTAAAGCATTTACAAACAAAACAAAAATGTGTAGGTATATGCACTATAAATAGCACTATACAACACATGAAATGGATATTTCAAAATTACATCTCTTCATTCATTAAAATCAGTTTCTCTTATAATTTCAATTAATATGTCCTCAAATGATGAGTATGACTCGATGAGAAAGAGTTTAGGAGTGCCTTTCGTGAAATGACAAAGAAACTCCACTTTGGTCATCTTCGTATCCCTCAGACCCTGGACATCTCCGCATAAGTTGTATGTATGCCCTCTACAACCTTGTGCAGGCGTAAGATACGTGAAAGGAACCAAACCGCAATGCTTCAAAGATGCCTTTGATTCTTGTGCACCCACTTCCTCTTTCTCCAATGTTGCTAAAGCTGAGCACAAGGCTTTGGCAAAATACCTTAAGGAGTATTTGGAGTTGTTTGGACCTGTGGAAATTCCTTCTTGCAAGAAGGATAAGGTCAAGAAGAAACCCTTTGACAAAGGTGATGGAGGATGTGGTGGAGTTTCTGGTGTTAAGACTTATGGTGGTTATGGGAAGGGAAAAAATGTAATTTAAATTTGTTTCAATTTAGTAAATTATTTTCTTTCCTCAAAAACCCGTCAATAATTTATAATATAGTCAAACACTATAAAATCTAACACTGCTACATTATAACAAATGGTCTGGCACTTACTAACAAAAGTACTGGCACTTACTAACACTGCTACATTATAACAAATGATCTGGAACTTACTAACACAAGTAAGGGCACTGTCTAAAACATGTATTGGCACATACTAACAAATGCAATGGCACTTACTATTAAATTAACAGTAACATAGTAAAAAAACAGTAAATGAAATATTGGAAATAAAATAAAATTTACCTCTTCAATCGCTTTCGACATTGCAAAGTCTTGATCGGTGAAAATTATTTTTGGTTCTTTTCCACCCATTGATTTTACAAATTCCTTGAGAAGCCAAGCAAATGTCTCTGTCTTTTCACTTGTTAAGAAAGCACAACCAAACATCACAGTGTTCCAATGGTTGTTCACCCCAACTATTGGTGCACAAATCAAATTGTATTTATTTGTGTTATAAGTTGTATCAAACACAACAACATCCCCATACAATTCATAATCCTCCCTCATCATACCATCTCTCCAAAACAAAGTACTGAGCCTACTTTCTTCCCCAAACTGCATTTTGAAGTAGAATCCTTCATCCCGAATTTGGCTCGGTCTATCAACTACGGTTTGTGCATCGCCCATTTCTATTTTTTCCATTCTCAATCTCTGTACAAAGTTAAGATGATCTCTTCTTGTATGCCCAACATATTCTTCCCCCACTAGTGTTTTTGCCAAAACATTAAATCCATCGGTTGGCTTGATGCCGGCTTCTTCAAACCGCTGCTCTATTATTTTTCCCGTAGCTTCTCGATATCGACCTCTCGCTACGCTTTAAGTGGTTCCATTCTGGCCTTGTCATCTCATGGTTGTGTTCAGTTTCGTGCCGTGCAACCACATATAAGTCTTCCTTAATTAACAATTTTACTCTCATAAGAGCCTGACAACTTGTCCTTTTAGAAGGGGCTTTCTTTCTCCTCAATTTCCTCTTTGGGTTTTCAATTCTTTCCAATGGAGATGGAATCTCTAATTCACCGACTTCTATTGGAGCTGGAACATCAATTTTATTTCCTCTTTGTGTGTATCCCTGGCATGAACACATAAAATATTTATCTATTGGCCTTGATGTTTTTTAGAGACACGCGAGGTTGTGATTTTAACACTGAATCCCAATGCATTGGAATGATCCTTGTACAATTGATGCAGTTCTTCCCATGTCTTTGCTTTTATACCCAACAGTGATGAGGTAATATCAATATGGCTTGCTGCAAATAAAAATAAAGAATTAGATTAGAAATAACATTGAAAAAACTAGAAATAACACAAATTGGTACCTAAAACAAGTAATATTGGCACTTCAATAACAAGACATTGGATGAAGCAACAATTAATACAAACTGGAACAAAATAACACAAACTGGCACACCAAATAAGTGATACTGGCACTCCTAAAAACACAAATTGGCACTTCAATGAACAAAGTTTCCTAAAAAATTAAATCTGGCACACCAAATAAGTGATCTTGGCACTCCTAAAAACACAATCGGCACTTCAATGAACAAAGAATTACCGACAATCTAGTGTGGTGAAGCTACAAATAACACAAACTGGAACTTCAATAAAACAAGCGGCACACCAAATAAGTGATACCTGCACTCCTAAAAACACAATCTGGCACATCAATAAACAAAGTTTCCTAAAAAATTAAATCGGCACTAGAAATAACACAAATTGGTACCTAAAACAAGTAATCTTGGCACTCCTATCAACATAAAGCGGCACTTTAAACAACATTTCTTGGATATTAAATTTATTAAGGAAGTATATTCCGTCGAATATACCTCCTTCAACAGTAATAAATAATGATATGTTTACTTGTCTTTAATGGTCAAAGAGTAATAAATGTGTACAGTTGGTAAGTGCATTGAATTCATTGACCAACTTTTTTGACTGGTTTCAAGTACTCAGCCTATATAAATCTGTCCAAAGGCAAGCATATACATAAAGTTCAATAAAAATTCTAGCTTTAATAATTTTTCTAGTGATGAACAAAGGCAAGGTAAATTCTGGGGAGCCAACTTTGGGTGATTCAAATGATGACAAAAGTTGGAAAATATACATGGTGTGCTACCAAAAATTCCTCAATGGTCATCTTGTTGTTTTGCAGCCTTCTTCTGCAAATGGTACTCCCTCATTTCGTTGTCCATTGGAGCCATGTAATGGACACAATTGTAGGGATAAGGATTATGTGGGGATAGTCAATCATGCTCATGAGTTTGGCAATGCTCACAACATTGATGAAGCTGCTAGGATTCACCACAAGGCTTTGAAAATGTATTTGGAATATATTTTGAATGAATATGATCCAAAAAACAAATTGAATGACAACGTAGGCGATGATGGAGCAGGTGGTAGTGGTAGTGTTTAATGGTACTAAATTTTGTTTTTTAATATTGTTGTGTTTGATGTATTTTTATGATACTTTGTTCAATGAAGTTCCAGTTTATGTTTTTAGTAGTACCAGTATCACATATTTGGAATGCCAGTTTGATTTATTGAAGTTCCAGTTTGTGTTTTTAGTAGTGCCAAATTCACGGATTCAATAGTGCCAAATTCAGTGATTCAATAGTGCCAAGTTTCATAAATGTGTACAAAAAACCATTCAAACTTACTATTGAATTCAAAGAGTATTAAATGTATACAGTCAAATTCACGGATTCAATAGTGCCAAATTCACGAATTCAAAGACAAGCAAATGTTGGCACTATAGATAAAACTTGCTCTTTGAAACCATAACACGGGCACTTTCAAACCTTAAGAATGGCACTTTGAAACCATAAAACGGGCACTTTCAAACCTTAAGAATGGCACTTTGAAACCATAAAACGGGCACTTTCAAACCTTAAGAGTGGCACTTTGAAATCATAAAACTGGCTCTTTGAAATCATAAAGCCCCGCGATGTAATGTTTTTTGATATGTTGGCAATATAGATAAAACTTGCTCTTTGAAACCATAACACGGGCACTTTCAAACCTTAAGACGGGCACTTTGAAACCATAAAACGGGCACTTAGAAATCATAATTATGTACAAAAAACCATTCAAACTTACTATTGAATTCCAGTTTGACTTATTGAAGTTTGACTTATTTAAGTTCCAGTTTGACTTATTGAAGTTCCAGTTTGTGTTTTTAGTAGTGCCAAATTCACGGATTCAATAGTGCCAAATTCACGGATTCAATAGTGCCAAATTCACGGATTCAATAGTGCCAAATTCACGGATTCAATAGTGCCAAGTTTCATAAATGTGTACAAAAAACCATTCAAACTTACTATTGAATTCAGAGAGCATTAAATGTATACAGTCAAATTCACGGATTCAATAGTGCCAAATTTCCGAATTCAAAGAGTCACGAGTAATAAATGTGTACAGTCACGTATTCAAAGAGTCAACAGTCACGTATTCAAAGAGTCACGAGTAATAAATACAGTCACGAATTCAACAGTCACGTATTCAAAGAGACACGAGTAATAAATGTGTACAGTCACGTATTTAGTATAAATAAGTTAGATCTTCCCTTCTTTTTTATTTCTAAATTTCATCTAAAAATCAATCAATTTCTCAATATGAGTACGAGTAGGTCAGTCAAGAATGAGAAAAATGTTGACGATAAAGAGGAAGAAAGAGGTGCTAAAAAAATTGCAGGTTTTTTAGAAGATTTGAAGGAGGGATATTATAGTTTGTGGAACAGTGCAGATAAACTTCACTTGCCCATTACGTGACAATAAGAACAGCAGAAAATCAACATGGATTTGGGATTCTCTTCTGTTACATGCCAAGGATCGTGGGGCAACTAAAGCTTATGGAGAGCATGATATGTTCCAGCACTCTGCACTCTTTAAGTTTATGGAGAGCATGAATGAATGAATAATTTGTTATGTTTTTATGTTTGTTTGTTGAGTTGTTTTGTTTGTTTGTATTTTTTTTTTAATGAATAATATCTATTGAATAATAAGTTGTCTTGTTTGTTTGTATTTTTCTTTATATCTAAAGTGCCAGTTAGTGTATTATTAAGTGCCAGTTTTAATTTTTTAATATGACAGTTCAATAACAAGAGAGTGGATGAAACTACAAATAACACAAACTGGAACATCAATAAGTCAAACTGGCTCTTCAAATATGTGATACTGGCACTACTAAAAACACAAATTGGCACTTCAATGAACTAAGTTTCTTAAAAAAAATTAAATCTGGCACTACAAATAACACAAACTGGCACACCAAATAAGTGATACTGGCACTCATATAAACACAAATTGGCACTTCAATGAACAAAGTTTCCTAAAAAATTAAATCTGGCACACCAAATAAGTGATACTGGCACTCCAAAAAACACAATCTGGCACTTCAATGAACAAAGAATTACTGACACTCTAGTGGCTGAAGCTACAAATAACACAAACTTGACCTTCAATAACACAAAATGGCACACCAAATAAGTGATACGGCACTCCTAAAAACACAAATTGGCACTTCGGTGAGCAAAGTTTCCTAAAAAATTAAATACGGCACTCTAAATAACGTAAGCGGCAATCCAATTAACACAATACGGCACTTCAATGAAAAAAGATTCACCGACACTCTAGTGGCTGAAGCTACAAATAACACAAAGCCGGAACTTCAATAACACTGTTGGCTTACCAAATAAGTGATACCTGGCACTTCTAACAACATAAAATGGCACTTCAATAATAAAACAGTGGCCGAAACTACAAATAAAACAAAGCGGCACTAAATAACATAAAGCGGCACTCCAAATAAGTGATACGGCACTCCTCACAACATAAAATGGCACTTCAATGAATAGACATTGGTGAAGCTACAAATAAAACAAAGCTGGAACTAAATAACATAAAGCTGACTTTCTAAATAAGTGATCTTGGCACTCCTAAAAATACAAGCTGGCACTTGATGACTAGACATTGGCTAAAGCTACAAATAAAACAAAGCTGTAACTAAATAGCACAACCGGCATTCCAAATAAGTGATCTTGGCACTCCTAACAACATAAAATGGCAATTCAATGAGCAGTATTCAAAAAAATTAAAACTAGCATTCCAAATAACAAAAACTGGCAATCAAAATAACACAATCTGACACTTAAAAAAATTAAAAATTGTACTTCAAACTACTAGCATTATATATAACATATCTGGCATTATGAAATTGTATTACCTGTATCGTGATTATCATTAACTTCGTGCAGAAT
Organism: Adenophora triphylla var. japonica; assembly: GCA_022495995.1. NCBI lineage: Eukaryota > Viridiplantae > Streptophyta > Magnoliopsida > Asterales > Campanulaceae > Adenophora > Adenophora triphylla. Next base: position 80,501 of record JAFEMH010003839.1, read on the forward strand.
TCGATCAATTACAGTAGCATTATCTCCAGTTTCATCTTCGTGCTGAATTCGATCAATTGTCGTAGCATTATCTCCAGTTTCAACTTCGTTCTGAATTAGATCAATTACAGTAGCATTACTTCCAGTTTCATCTTCAAAATCACGTAAGTTCATCTTAACCTAATAAAAAATTGCCAGAATTGAATAAAACAATTAGGAATGATTGTAAATATCTGTATTGATAGTCTATAATTGACAGTGAATCATATATTACCTCAATTGATTGAAACGGATTGATTTTCTATTGAATTCTGCTTTAGCTCGATGAATTTCTATGTTGCGGCGTCGTAACTGTGTGTGTTCGTTTGGATTTGAGTTGATTAAAGGCGGTTCAATTTTGTTAATGAACTGGTCTCGGTTCAATACGCGTATCATAGGTTTAAACCGGGTCCAAAAACTAGTTTTTTGTTAAGCTTAACAAAAAGCTAGTTTTTCATAAGAGCAACTCTAAAACTCTTATTGCTTAACTAAAAAAAAAAAACTTGTAAAAAAAAATCCTGCTTTAAATATATTTAATTTGTATAAGGTTGTTAATAATATCAACTCTAAAATTGTTACTGCTAATAATAATTTTGGGGATTATTACCAACAACAACAATAAAGTCTTAATTTAAAAAAAAAAAATAAGATTGATTAACATTAATTGTCATAAGAAATTGCCAAATTGAAAAAAAAAATAGTTAAAAAATAGTTAGGAAGGAAATTTTGGTGGGAACAAAAAGTGAGAGAGAAATAAATAAATAATTAAACTCATCATCTACATATGTTTTTGTCCTCCTCTTTCATAATTTATTAAATCTCAATCAGACTCGTATCACCTCCGATCATCTAAATTCTGAAGTACATTTTTTACTAGTAGCAACTTTACGCTAAGCAACAATGTCACAAATTTCCGTTTCTAATAGCAACTTTGTGGAGTTTTTTTTCGCTATTGCTCATAAGCAAATAATATTTTTTGATAAATACTTTTGAAAATGAACATTTTAAAGATTATTAAACTCAAAAAGCAAACTTTGATAAAAGAAAATACAAAATTCCCCAAATATGTAAAACTAGGTGTTAACTTCTCCCAAATTCTCTCTCTTTCTCTCATCTCACGAACAAAAGTTTTAATTTCCAGATTACTATAACATGGATCAATGGATTAAATCCATTGATTATGTTGATTCCCGTTATTTTTTTTCCTTTTATTTTTTTATTTTATTTTGTTGAGAGCTTGTTGTTGGGAGAATTGGTGATTTCTGAACATTAATTGTCCCGTATCATATCAAGTGTACATAGAATAGATAACATGAATACAATATTCATATGAAAAGTAATAAAAGACAAGAAATACAAAATTTGTTCACCTAATTCACCATTTGCAGACTACATATAGGGGCAATATCAAGTCAGGATATCAACTAATATCACCAAATTTGTTGTGTTACAACATTCGCACATGTTTACAAAAATAAACATAGCCTCTGAATTATGAACACACCCTCACACAAATAAATCCTAGACATCTCCTATTTAGGTCACTTATGAAATTCCCTTAAGGGCTCCCCAATACCCACAACTGTCTTAACTCTCTTTGTTGATCTCACAGATTCTCTCAGTCTAATTTTTCTAGCACCACAATACTTTAGGTCATCACCTGTATTTATAAGAACAACAAACATAAACCCTAAAGCATTTCAATGCTTTCTACAAGAAGTAAACTGCTTCCTACCCAAGAAAGAATTATGTTGCCAAAAGGAAACCATATCAAATTAGAAAACAATTGAATTTGCTCCTATTTTCCTTTTTCTGTGCAACTCAAATTCTTCCATGCTTTGGTTTGTATCCTATCCCAACAATCTCTCACCTGAAGACAAACCACAAGTGATTTCTACCATCGAACTCCCAACCGATAATGATTTTCACATATTGGGACCACTCTATTTGACTTACGCCAAAAATCAAATCACTAGGCTCGACAAAGCCCACACAAACGAGTTGAATCGAAGCGTAAGTCTTCAACATAACTGCGAGAATCTCTTGCCCCGAGTCTTCACTTCCAAAGTGATCCTCCCTACAAACATTTCCGCTCGTCTGTCCCTTGTTTCTATCCACGAACCCATATGCGAACTACATGCCTTCACAGTTTTGGTCATGTGTGTGTTTCAAGGCAACAACCGCAACTCATTTCTGTATAACGCTCATGTTGGACAAGTTGTTCCCGCTATCGCTATCCTTCACAACCAACTTTCTACCAACATACCGTTCATGAGATTTCTCCCATCATGGCGATCTCGGCCCCCCGCCATTTGTCATTGGGATACACCCTGTTTCCTACAATGAACCATTATATGTGGTGTACAATCACACATTGCCTTTCAAACTACCAAGTTAGCTCATTGCAATCCTGCATGACCACAGTCGAAGGCGACCACCAACCTTCCTTTACATGACTGCTCACAGAATTCAAGTCTTCTATTCCTTCTCTAAATGTCTCTGTAAATCACCCAATTTCAACACAGTCTCATCCGCATTCTTGACTCGCCCAAAGTAAAGTTTCATACCCTCGTATTGCTGCCATTTGATGAAATGATGCTTCCAAATCAAAATGTTAATAAATCCACTTAACTGCTCTTCTTCAAGAGTTATGCACTCTAACCGTGATCTACACATGATATGCACACCTATGCAATCCACACTCATCAAGGTCTAGAAACATGAATCTTCCATTTCTTTCTTTTTATGACTTTCATATCTCCGAATCTGATGCCCAAATTTGATCTCATCAAATTTCCATTTCGATCCATCTCAACTCATCATCGTTGCTCCTGCCAAATACTCAATAACACCAAATCCACCTAGATCTATGTAACCCTGATCCCGTCTGGATCCCTGCAACCCTGGTCTGAATCCCTGCAGTCCCAAATCCATCCGAATTTATGAAACTTTGATCCTATTTGGTCTAAGTAACATAAAATCAAAAGAATTTCTGCAGCCACTAACTCTGATCCTTGTTCCTGCAGCCACATCCAATCCAATTCGAGCATCCCTGATCTCCGTCATCCGAAGCTCTGCACTGAATTCTGCATCGTACCACACCGTACCATACCATACCCCATGGTAATCTGCACCGTTTCGTACTAAAATTGCATTGTATCGTATCGGACTGTACCAAAATTTGTATCGCACCGAAATTCGCATCATACCGTACATCCGTACCACATTCAATTCGGACATCCATGATTTTCTAATCGAAGCTCTGATACCAGTTATTGGGAAATTTGTGGTATTCGAGTAGTACCTGTCCCATACCAAGTGTACAAGGAAGAGATAGCATGCATGCAACATATATATGAAAAGTAATAAAAGATAAGAAACACACATTTTGTTCACCTAGTTCACCGTTTCGGACTACATCTGGGGCACTAACAAGCCAGGATATCAATTAATATCACCAAATATGTTGTGTTACAATATTCGTACATGCTTACAACAACAAACATAGTCTCTAAATTTTGAGCACACCCTCAACACTTGTGTTTTATCTCCTTTGTTGATTTGTTGAAAGTCTCTGTGTTTCTCTCCTTTTTTGTAAGAACCTTTTAGTATTGTATTTTTTTTATTCACATATAATCAATTTTCTAATCTTACATTGGTGTCCGATGAGGATGACAAAGTGGTCACGGATCGAGTGTTCACTTCTCCGGCCAAGCATTCTCCGGCCAAGCATGAATTGTCTCTTGTCGGAAATAAATGTATTCGGGCAAAAATTTGTCGACATTTGGATGCGGATGAAAGTGGTGGTGACTTGGAATTATGTGATTGTTATCTTTTCCATATTACAATGTTTGAGAAGTTCGGTGGGTAAATCATCGTCGACTCAGATGCTTTAGTTTGTTGGGTACTGAACGTTAAATCTTATCCACGAGGGGATCTTTTAAATGCCAATTAGGGATGGCAACGGGACGGGTTCAGGACGGGTTCTTCATTTCCCAAATCCGCCCCTATAGTGATCTACCATAACTCGAACCTGCCCCGCCCCGATAGTTATTTAAGTAATTTCCTATAAAAACACCCATAATTCAAGGACCCCTCTAGTAATTTTCTATATATTCGGAGCATTTAGGTAATTTCCTATAAGGCCTATAAGGGTGTATAAGTAATTTTCTATATATTCGGGGCGGTGTAAACCCGAACCTCCAAAAATCCGACGGGTTTTAATTTTGCATCCCAAATTCGGCTTATTAGGAACGGGTCTTTTCGAGTTCGAAACGGGTCTTTTTGAATTTTTTGTCATTCCTAATGCCAATGTAGGACAGTTTTCAAGTTATACTTAGATAACTATTTGGGCATCTTTATGATATTTATGATATTGCACGTAGTGGTGACATTTGTGGCAAACCTTGGTAAAGACATGACAAGACTTTCTCTGATTCATGTCCTTTATTTATCTTGCTTCATTGCTAGACATATTTCCAATGTTTTGGTAGATTGTCCTTGTAGGTAGACTAGACTTTTTTCTAATCATACAACTTGGGTTAAGCTTTTTCGATATATTTGTGTATAGCCAACTCCTCCGGTATTTGATCTTTTATTATAGTTTGCTTTTCTTATAAAAAAAAAAACATGTTTAATTAAAAAAATTAATTTTCCCCCAAATTTCCCTAAGCAAGTGTGTAAAACACTAGGAGTCTGCTCCCGAGTTTTATTTTGGGGGGAAAGGGAAGGAAAAGAGAGGAAATGAGGATGATTTCCTTCCTAGGATGTGCTTTCGAATTTTTTTAGAGAGGAAAGGGAAGGAAATGGGAACCTCATTTCCCTCCTACTCAATCCTCCCAAGTGTGGGAGGAAATGGGAGGAAAAAAATGTTTAATGGTTTCCTTCCCCTCCCTTCCCTTCCCTTCCCTTTCTCTCCCCTTCCCTTCCCTTCCCTTCCTAAAAAATTCGGGAGTGGACCCTTGGGATATTAATGCCGTGCGCTTGATTCGAGACAACTCGATTTTGTGTGAGCTTGAGGTATTACTCGACTTGACTTGATCTTGTAAAAAAAAAATTAAGCTCATACTGTTATCAAGAAAATATTGTTATTGGTAGTATTTATAATAATGTATCAATAACAATTTTCAGATTTTCATAAGATAGTTAAAATTAACCTAAATTATTGTTCAAAATTCATTCAAATTAACAAAAAAAAAATGTGGGACTTTCTGGAACGGAGGAAAGTATTATACAAACCCCCAATACCTTTGTACACGGCTGTTTTGAGACAATCCAACTGCTTACAATTCATCATGCAAACTTCCCTTAGGCGAAGTAACTCTTTCAGAATGTTCTAGAAGATACCTCATCACCATTGAAGCATGTAAAGCTGCACCATATGGAAGTACATCTTCATTGACTGTGAAAAAAGGCGAGTGTAGCGGTTCAAGTTTACCCCGAGTCTCATTCTGCATCCCAAGGAAGTAAAAGAAGCCCGGAATTGCTTCTGCAAAGAAAGCGAAATCTTCCGCTCCCATCATTGGTTGCATTTCTAGAACATTCTTGGTATCGAGCAAGTCAGCAGCAGCGGTTTGGAAGAAGTTATACAAAGGTTTGTCATTTACGACGACAGGGTAAAATGGTTTTGAATCTGTATTAAAGTTGACAGTTGCAGTGCATCTCTGAACAGCAGATTGTGATTTAATAACCTGTCATATTTTGCATTAGAGTATCAACCTTAGCCATATGTGTGGTAAAAAGGATAACCAAAAAATAGAATTAAATAGAAATAAAGAAGGTGGTTTTCGTGGTGGCACTCGAAACCAAGATCACAAGATTAAAAACATTACATTTTACCAGAGGTGGAGATAGGCGGATCCGGAAGTACTTCCTCTATCCAAAAAAATTGTTGTTTAAGGGGTTCAAATTTGTACCAAGATAATTGTTGCTTTGTTATTACCTAGGAATCTATAGCATTGTTTACGAAGTAGGAGTATACCCTTATTTATGATTATGAAGTTGTCATTGTAAAACCATTGAATTACCTAGGTAAATGTAATATTGTATGGTATCTTAGTCAATATCATATGTATTAATTACACTTCTTAACATGTGTGCAAAGGTCTAAAACAACAAGTATTTTGAGCGGAGGGAGTGTGACGGCCAGGATAAAGGATGAGGGGTGTGGTAGGCGTGTGACGGCCAGTGTAAAAACTTTTTCACATTATCATGACATGAATCTGAATATTAATATCGTTGGGGCGTTTCCTCAGCAACGACGCGCTACACTTCATAGGCTTGGGTGTAGTGATAAGTATGCAAAGGTTGCTAGGTCGTCGCCCGGAAGCGACGTGCCACCTCGGCGCCCGGGGTGATGTCAAATATGTAAGGGTTCCCGTATTGCGGACGAGTGCGAGTAAAAAAGCTAGTCCATGGTGGGGGTAAGGGTAGTGGAATGCGTTTTGAAACTTGGAACATTGGCTCTTTAACAGGGAGATCAATAGAAGTGGTGAAAGTTATGAGTGGAGGAAGATTCATATAATGTGTCTACAAGAAACTAAGAGAAATATCGCCTTGGGGTTTTAAGCTTTGGTATTCGGGAAAGAATTAAGGGTGTGAATGAAGTAGGTATCACTATTAATAAGGATATCAATGATGTGGTGGAAGTGTACAGGAAGAGTGACCGGATTATTAGTATTAACCTTGTTGTATATGATGAGATTATAACTATTATTTGTGTATATGCACCACAAGTAGGGTTTGATGCATCTATTAAACAAGAGTTTTGAAAAGATTTGGAGGAGGTAGTGCAATGGGTACCTAGTGGTGAGAAATTAGTCATTGGTGGCGATCTTAACGGACATGTGGGGTCTAATCGAAACGACTTTGAGAGCATTTATGCAGGTTTTGGTTGTGGGGAGAAGAATGAAGCAGGAAATGGTATCTTGAATTTTGTGATGACATATCAATTGATTATAATGAACAATTGGTTCAAGAAGAGACAATCTCACTTGGTGACTTACAGAAGTGGAGGTAATGTGAGTCAGATTGACTTCTTCTTAGTAAGAAATGATTGTAGAAAGAGTTACACAAATTGCAAGGTTATTCCAGGTGAGAGTACAGAAACTCAACATAGACTTAAGGTACTTGATTTTCGAAGTAGGAGAATTTCAAGAAAGAGAAAACCACAAGTAGACTCTAGAATCAAGTGGTGGAGGCTTCAATGGGAGAGGAGAATCAACAGAGATTGTTAGCTAAGATGGTCACTACCGGTATTTGATCGAGTAATATGGAGGATATGGATATAGATTTGCCTTGGACAAAGATGGAGCATACCATAAAGTAGTTAGCGAAAGAAGTCCTTGGAGAATCTAAAGGAAGCGTGCCACCAAGTAATGACACATCATGGTGGAATGAGAAAGTAAAACAAGCAATAAATAGCAAGCGAGAATGCCACAAATTATTGGGAAATGCAGTAGCAATGAGAACTATGAGAAGTATAAGGAGGATAGAAGAGAAGCAAATAAAGTAGTAAGAGACGTAAGAGCAAAGGTGAATTGGGAACTTTATGATAGATTGGATACAAAAGAAGGGGAAAAGGACATATTTAGACTTGCTCGTATAAAGGATTATAGGACACAAGATATTGGAAGGGTTAAATGTGTGAAGGATGTAGGCCAAAGAGTTCTGGTCGGGGATAAGGTGAAAGATAGATGAAGTTCGCACTTTGATACATTGTTTAATGACAATCAAGAGCATGATATTGGATATTTAAATATCCGTTCGAGTATGATTAATCGAGATTTTATGCGGATAATTCAAAAGGGTGAAGTGGAAATGGCAATGAAAAAAATGGGACTGAAGAAAGCCAAAGGGCGGACGTGATACCAATTGAGGTTTGGAGATGTTTTGGGGAGATGAGAATGGATTGGTTAACAACATTATTCGAGAGGATATGGAGAAGCAACACAGTGACATTGAAGTGGAGGAAAAGTACTCTGATTCCTTTATATAAAAACAAAGGTGATGTCCAAGATTGTGCCAACTATCGGGGGATCAAGCTAATGAGCCATACTATGAAACTTTTGGAACGAGTGATTGCACAAAGGTTAAGGATAATTGTGAATGTTTCGGATAACCAATTTGAATTTATGCCCAGAAGATCGACTATGGAGGCAATCTATCTTATAAGACAAACCATGGAGAAATATCGGGATAAAAAGAAAGATTTGCATATGATTTTCACCGATTTGGAAGAGGCGTATGATAAATTGCCAAGAGAGGTACTTTGGTGACCTTTAGCAAAGAAAGACGTTTCAAAGTAATATATTGATATTATCAAGGAAATGTATAATGGAGTTAGCACTAGTGTACAAACCAGTGTTGGGAAGACAAAAGAGTTCCCTATTACTATTGGAGTGCATCAAGGTTCTGCACTTAGTCCCTTCCTATTTGCTCTGATAATGGACGAATTGACGAGGTCAATCCAAGATGATACACCATGGTGTATGTTATTCGCAGATGATATTGTGCTGACTGGTGAGACAAAAGAGGGTATTGAAAGTAAATTGGAGTTGTGAAAATACACTTTGGAATCTCGAAGTTTTAGACCGAGCAGAAGCAAGACTAAATATTTGGATCGTAAGTTTAGCAGAGTTGAAAGCAGGGAGCCAGAGGTTATCACATTCGATGGAAAGACTGTCAAAGCTTCTGAGTTTTTTCGCTATCTTGGATCTATTATCCAAAAGGATGGAGAATTAGATAGAGATGTGGCTCATAGGATTAAAGCAGGTTGGTTGAAGTGGAATAGTGCCGCATGGTTTCTATGTGATCCCGACATGGCCCGTAGATTAAAGGAAAAATTCTATCGCGCACGATTAGGCCGACATCGCTTTATGACACGAATGTTGGGCCATGAAACAGTGTCACGTTCAAAAGATGAATGTAGCGAAGATTCGTATGCTACGATCATGTGTGGGCATACAAGGAATGATCGATTGAGGTGGTTAGGGGTAAAGTAGGAGTTGAGCCCACTGAGGATAAAATGAGGGAGAATCGTCTAAGATGGTTTGGTCATGTAAGACGGAGACCGAGTGATGCACCGGTTAGGAGGCCTGGAGAGTGGAGAAGTGATAAAATGGCGAGGGGTAGGGGAAGATCCAAGCAAACTTGGATTAGGGTGATTGAAAACGATATGAGTTTACTTGGATTGGAGTGGAAGGCAAAAATTAATGTGGGTGAAGAGGGTTGATGTTTTTTTTTATCTATTATATATTTACTCTTTTATTATCACTATTTTTTTTCTTTCACGATGACATGAGGATTCACGTTAGCCGACCCCAAATTATTTTGGGACTAAGGCTTTGTTGTTGTAATAAACAATGGGTGCACAAATGACACTACCAAAAAAATGTCAATTGGGGGACTTGAACCCAAGGCCTCAAGGTGAAAATACTCACATTTACGCACTAAGCTAGGCAAACAACTTAGTCAATGGGTGCACTTTATGTATAGCGTCTAAAAACGTGAAAATATATATTTAAATAATATTTTTTCTATTATATATGGAAAATCATTGGGTACAACTGCCTCAATGTGAATAAGGTGGCTTCACCTACCCACTGAGCTAGGCAAGTGTATATCTTCCCCTTCCCCATTACTTGTAGCTAGGCATAGGGAAAAAGATTACCATTTGTATTGAAATCATTTACGTTATTGCATTTTTCAAGGCGCTCTCTACATGGCACATTCAGTGTGTAGTTTAGATTGGTTTCTAAACTGCCCCTAAGGTTTTGCTAAAAGTACAACAAGCCACCTTACACGTGTCAGTCTCTCAAGAGCTCAGCAAGGAAATTTGTAAAAGAGCATGAACGCATGCAAGTCAAATGGGTAATTCTTCTAAATGAGCTATAGGAAATCAAGTGTCCAAAAACATTACCTCCTCGATTCTTTGTTTTAGCCGAACAAAACCTTCTTTAGAAAATGCCCTGAAAGTTCCACCAATTGTGACGGAGTCGGGGATAACATTGAAGGCGCCACCACCTTGAAATGTTGCAACAGTCACAACCTGCATGATAGGAATTTACGGACAGGTTAAAAATCCTGAAGGAACGGCCGATCAAAACTAAAGAGACGAAAAGAAACTTAAAGAATTCCTAAAAGCAACTAATTCCATTTTTCAGAATATCACTCTGCAGTGGGGAATCTAAGATTTTCGGTGAGGAGGTCAAATTTTAAGAAAACGAGAAAAATAAAATCTTGTTACCAAAGGCATACAGTACATTTTTTAACATGACATATACATTATTATTACAACATTTTCTTTTAAATTTAACGTTTTCACCTTTTTTTAGGAATATACAGGATATTTATTTCGGGATGCGGGAATAAATAAAAATAACATCTTTTTTCATAGATTCACAGTCACTTGAACAAATAATAATGACAATTTTAATTAGGTGAGTAAAATTTAATTTATATACTCCTCTGTCAGAATAAATGTCACACTTTTTTAATATTAGTACGAAGAAACTTTGAACAATAATTATAGGTTAATTTAATTATCCTAATAAAAATATAAACTTGTTACTGATACACCATTATAAAAACTATCAATAACAATTTTCAAATTTTTATTAGGTATTTTACATTAACCTAAAATTATTGCTCAAAGTTCCTTCGTACAAAAAATGCAACATTTATTCTAAAACCGAGGGAGTACATTATTAAAATATGACCATAAAATTTGGGGGGGGGGGGGGAGGGTCGGCCAGTTGACCCCTCCCCTCTCAATGTAGATTCGCCAGTGTCACTGTGTGTTCATGTGTGTGAGGGGGAGGGGGAGGGAGGGAGGGAGAGAGAGAGAACCTGCGACTCCAAGGGATCAGCTTCGCGTGAAACAAGATGCTGTAAACTAACAACAACAGTAGAAGCAGTAACAATTGGATCTACTGTATGCTGTGGAATGGCTGCATGGCCACCTTTTCCATGTATTACTGCCTCAAAGAAACCACTACCAGCCATAATTGGGCCAGCCCTCGTCGAAACAGTGCCAATTGGAGTATGAGGAGAGACGTGTAGCCCGAAAATGGCACCAACATTCTTCAGTATGCCAGAATCTAACATTTTCTTTGCTCCACCACCTCCCTCTTCGGCTGGTTGGAAAACCAGAACAACAGTACCCTAGTAACAAAAAATAAACGTACTCGTAAGAAGCAAAAAAATCAACCAGTTCCTAAATACTGACATACTGAATACTCCATAAATGAAACTAAATTAAATTAGCCACCACCCCTAATGTCTTGGCCCAAGTCCAGTGCCCACCGGAGGTGAAACCAAGATCTCACTGCAAGGGGTCAAAATTATGATGGAGTGGTAATTTCTCCTAAACCAAAGGGGGTCGAAATTGCCAAAATTAATGTTTTCAGTGGTAAAGATGTTATTTTTCTAGACTTAAATGTGGTAAAAATGACAGCTCAATCAAGGCCCCGTGTGCACATCGTGGGTTCGTCACTGGTGCCCACCCTCCATGTTTGGCCATGTCCTGCTGCCAAGCCTTCTTTTAGGATCAGTTTACTTTTTCCTTATGGGGAAAGGATCAAACTGGAGCTGGGCACTGGGATTGAGCAAAAGCATAGGATTGATATGGAATTTACTCTACCAAAATAAAAGAAACAACACGTGGAAGTGGTTTATGCATATCCTCAACATAATAGTGATTCTGGCACAAGGCCTTTCAGAATATAGGAATTCAAAAACCATTACATTAGCTTATTGTGGCTACTCGATAGGAAATTTTACGAGCCGAATTAATATGGAATATTGGTTGTTCAAATATAAAGCATCATGTTATGATCAAGATTGGTTTAGTCAGTTATTAAGCTCTACTTTAATGAGTTTCTTATTAAGCTGCTGAAACATATAAATTTGACCAATTTGCTTCATGGGAAGTACCTCTCACATGCTCCTACCAAGTTATGGGGTAGCTTAGTAGATTTTACGGCATTAAATATAGTACTCCCTCCGTCCCCAATTAAATGTCCAAATTTCATTTTAAGGGATATTCTGAAAATATGTACTTTTTAGACATGTTAATGGCATAGATGCATAAATATTCTTGTTATCCACTTTCTAAACATTTAGTTTTATGATAATAAAATGAATAGCGAAAAAGAAATTGGTAAAAATCATAGAATGCTTCATAGCCTCTATCTAACCCAATTCCTGTGTGATAATCCTTTGAACAATGCTTCAATCTACTACACAAGGAGGCTTTGGTATGGATCAAGTCATTGTTTGGGACAAGAAGAAATAAAAAGTAACTTTTTGGAGATTTGACCTTTATATTTATAGAAATGCGAGTCATTGTTTGAGATAAACAAAAATCAAAAGTATGACTCTTTTTTGGGAAGGAGGGAGTGTCGTGGTCCGTTGAACTTTTTTGAGTTATGTCATTTGTCTAAGAATATTTGTTTCTTCTCATGATTAAACTACGATCCTTCACACACTCAATATAAACATGAAACAAGGAGGGATGCCCAATACCATAATAAAACTTGGTTGTATCAAGTATGTAATAACTGCTTAGAAAAATAAAAGCTACTACCTCCGTCACAAAACGAATGTCCAGAAAAGTATCTTTTGTATCAAAGATGAGATCCCCTTACTATGCATTGGCATGAACATCAATGAATCCACTTCCATCAAAAGCAACACTTGACAACACAAACCCACCACACAACAAAATGATAGCTCACACATAGCTGCTAAATATGCCATGCTCCCCCATCCCCAAACGTATACTTTCCCGTTTAGTTAGTCCCCAGTAACTGACCCACTTCTAAAAATAGCAATACACAGTGTAAGAAACTTTGATTTGTCAAATGGGACAATTTTTTAGACGAGGGAGCATAAACTTTGCCTCCATTTGCAATCGTTATCGATTATCACAGCTAATACTAGCCTATTAGTGCTTCAGTTATGACATGTTTGGGAGTCAACTTCATAAGAATCATAACTCATGTTGCAGAAATTATACATACTTAGATAACACATATATTCCTAATATGGTAAAAGGAACCTGTATATCGTCACGGTGATCTTGAAGCAACTTTGCTGCACCAAGAAGCATCGTAACATGGGCATCATGTCCACAAGCGTGCATCTTTCCAGGAACTTTACTTTTGTGCTCCCATTCCTCACCCTCCTGCACTGACCAAAAGAATCCATTAATCCGTAATTTGAAAACACGAAATACAAATTCAGTACAATTCCAAATCCAACTATCAAACAAATCTACTAAAAAGGTAATCAAAACAAAAATACCCTCAAACATTCATGTAACTACAACCAAATCCAAGTACTCATATCTCACAAAGGAATCATATTTCAGTTTGTCGCTACACTAGCATAGATGCAGTTTGGTCTAAAACATCATGCAACAAAATGATCACTTGTCATGTACTAAACACGCAATAAGGATTTCGTTGCTAAGTTCTAGCTGATCTGCTGATCTGAAAGCTTAAGTTGTCACATAGGGCGCCATCAATGTATATCATGCCTTTTCACCCTCCCTCAAGTGTGACCCGGCTCATTTTTACAAGTGAAGAGGTCAACGAACTTGCCACTTTTTGGGCATGCACAAAGTGTATTTAATGCTCTGATACTATGTTAAATTACCAACTAATCCAAAAGCTTATGCTTATGCTTATGGATATGGGCTCAACAATGTAGATCAAGCATTTCCTACATCGCCCATCGCATGTGAGCTGATCCATTTTCACATGCCACTTCTGGGCATGCCCAAAATGCATCTTTTTTCTCTGAAACCACGTTGAGTTATTAACAATATATATCCCCCCTCACGTGTAGTCCGGCCCATTTTCACAGTGCATATCTACCCTTTTTCTTCACCCTCCCTCAAGTGTGACCCAAACTTAGTTTCACATGTAGACAAACATACCACTTTTAGGGCATGCCCAAAGTGCAATTTTTGCCCTCACAATAATCGGGTATCAAATGCAAGCGGGACAAATGGGACCTATGACCTGGCTAGTTGATACCAAGTTAAGCTACCAACTGATGCAAAAGCTACATGTCAAATAGGACCCAATAATGTACATCATGTCTTTCGAGTAAAACGTTCCAGTTTCAAAAGCTGGCTCTTTGATCGGAACAAAGTACTACTCATTCCAATACATAATAAGTGTTACATTTGACTTGATAAACGGTTGGGTTTAGTGACTCCAACAACATGTGGTTGAAGGATTCAAAATCAGTGAGATGATGACATGTTCTCTATTCTATTTTTTAGGAAGATTTTATGCATTTCAGTTAGCAGATATCTCTCTAGTTTTGTTTACATTTCTGTTTTCAATTGGTTGTACAAATATTTGCTGTTTATGCTCAATAAAAATATCAGTTTCCCTTTCATATTTTTGTCTCTGCTATACTTATATACCTACAAATTGGTATCAAGAGCAAAAAGGTATTTACGGGATCTGTGATATTCATAAACCCACAAACACTAATAGCCATTACATATAAAAATGGAATCTGAAACTTCCTTAACTACCATTTCAGTGCCTGTATTTGATGGACTAAACTATCAAATGTGGCTGTCAAAATAAAAGCATATCTTGATGCTAACGATGTATGGGAAAGAGGACTACGAAGTTCCTCCTTTGCCTAACAATCCTATTGTTGCCCAAATGAAAAGTCACAGAGAAAGGAGGCTTTGAAAGTCCAAAGCTAAATCAATTTTGTTCTCAGCTGTTTCTCCAGTCATTTCCAACAGGATAATGACGATGAAAACGGCACACAAAATCTAGAACTTCTTGAAGAAAGAGTATGAAGGCAGTGGGAGAATCAAAGGAATGCAAGCTTTGAATCTGGTTCGAGAATTTGAGATGCAGAGGATGAAAGATTCAGAGACGATCAAAGATTGCGCAGACAAGCTTCTCAGCATTGGAAACAAAATACGGCTTCTTGGCACTGAGATTCCTGATTCTCGAATTGTTCAAAAAATACTTGTAACAATTTCAGAAAAATATGAAGCTACACTCACTTCCGCTGACTTCCATGGAAAACTCAAAAGATCTATCTACCATTACCTTGGTATAACTTTTGAGCGCACTTCAAGCTCCGGAACAAAGAAGACTCATGAGACAAGAATGAACTATTGAAGGGGCGTCGATAGCCAAATCTCAGGACATAAAGAAGATGAGCAAGTCAGGAAGTTCCAACAACAACTACAACAGCAATGGCAGCAAAACTTCTCATAAGTTTCCATCATGTCCTTTTTGTATAACAATCATCCGCAGACGAAGTGTTGGTGGAGGCCGATGTGAAATGCAATAAATGTGGACAATTAGAGCATGTGGAGAAAATCTGCAAGTCCCCCCAAAAACAACAGGGGAAAGCAAAAGTTGATGTTGAAGAGGCTGATGAAGAAGAACTGTAACGACCCCAACCCTAGGCATCAATTTTTAATATTATATTAAATGCTTTTAATATTTATATTTATTTTATGTGTTCAATTATGTCTTTAAATTCTTAATTTAAGATAATTTGGGTGAGAAGTGAATTTGGAACCTCTTGAGAATTTATTGGATATTAAATAAAGAAATTTGGGGAAATAATAAAAATGGAAAAATGATAAATAGTGCAAGGAGGTGAATTGAGTAGGATGAATTATTTGGATAAATGAGTTAAATTTAAATTAAAATGGTGAGGGTGAAAGCCTTAGTAGATTTTAATGGGGGGCCAAAGTTTGTAACCTCCCCTCCCCTTGCCAAGTGTCCTCCCCTAACCCCTCCTCTTACTCCTCCTTGACCGGCCCCTCCCCTCTCCATCATATTCCTCACTCTCCTTCCTCCTCCTTCATTTCATTCTTACTTCCTTCTTCCTAGAGAAAAACTTGAAGCCTCCATTGAAGTCCCCTTTGTACAAGTGTTGAAGCCAAGCAAATCCTCCATCAAATCCAAGTCCAAGAACATCCTTGAAGTGGGATCATCTAGGAGAGTCCATCAAGATATAAAGATCAACCTTCCACATTTAAAACCCTAAAGTGAGTTATTATGACTTCCTTTCTTTAAATGTTCATAAATGATTTGATGTTGTTATTGTGATATTAATGATTGTTTGATGCCTTGAAAACATTCTTAGAGTGGAGGAATTTGATAATGCCTTAGAATGATAGTATTGTTCATAAAGGTTGATTAAGAATGTAAGAAAGTGGATTGAACTAGATTTAGAAACTAAGTGTGAAATGTGATATTGTGATGGTTGAATGAGTAGTAAATCCAAGAGTGAGTAACCTAGGTTGATGTTATTTTGGAGATTTAAATGATCTATAATGATATGGATGAAGTTAGTAAACCTTTTTATGTTCACAAAATAGAGGAAACTTGGGTTGGGATAAATTGGTATAGCTACATAGGTATTTCCGGCCTTGTTCGTAGTGCGGGTTCGGGGCACGAGTCGTGCCCCGCGGCACGAGTCGTGCCTTGGATGGGGACGAGTCGTGACATGGATTAAAGGGAAGTCGTGCCTAGTGGGGACGCATGAATGAGGAAGGCCGAAGGGGCACGAGTCGTGCCACAGGGCACGAGTCGTGCCCCGGCACGGTGACATTGGGTCAACTTTGGAGCCGTTTAAACCTAATCGAACTAGAACCAAAATGAAATCTCTTTAACCTAGATTAAAGTAGAATACTTTGGCTACACAATGACATCTTAAGTGATCAAAATGGAATTGTGGAAGTAGTTTAAATATTGCCCCGAAAATGGTTGATAGGTTTGATTTGTGACTTCACCAAAATAGTCCCAATTTGGGAAATAGAACTTGAACTTTAATTAATGTTATTCGAGGTTGTATAATGACTATGTAAGAGTGGTTTATGATATATAGTAGCCTCACTCCCTATCTTTAGTGAATAGTTGCAATGGTGTAGAAGCCGTAGGTTTCACTATTGAACTAATTGGTAATGGGTATGTATCACCTTGTGGCATTGTTATTCCGAGTTGTGGAATTATTGATTATATGGTTACCTTAATATCCTAAGTGTGGATTATTTGGCAAGTGTTATGTGGCTTCCCAAGTGTGGAATATTTGATACGTTGTTATGATTCCTAATGTGTGGATATGTTTACTATGTGGTTGTATGGTTATCCCCTTTGTGGATTATTTGGTATTGTTATATTGTATCCGGCTGTGGATTATGTGGTTATATGGATACCTTACTTGAATTTAAATTCGTTGATGGTATTATGCATAGTGTATTACATGAACCGTTGCACTATAGTATGGTTGTAACGTGAGTATATTTTACCATGTTACTATATGTTTATCCCTTTTGTGGATTATAATTCAAGTATACTGCATGTGCTTGAATGTTCGGGTGGGTATGATGGAAGTCAATCAATTATTGATTTGTTCTATAATTGATTGAAAGTTCATCATACCTGACCCTTCCCCCTCTGTGGCCACGGAGTGAGGCCGCGCTAACGACCGTATTGAGCATGAAGAAGCCTTTACGCACTGTTGCGATCGTTGTACGGAGGGAAGATGTTATTTTTGGATACACTAATATAGGTATCCTTTCTTATATGGATCTCTGGGAATGAGGCCTATAAGAGGTGAATGTCTTTGGAGGCAATTCACCAAAGAGTGGAGTTTTACTCCCACGTTGTACGACTTATTGTTCGTACGGGAAAAGGTAAAATGAGGTAACGTAAGGTGTTTACCGCTTTCATAATGTGTTAAGTGTTACCACGCTACGTGTTGCATCTTGTATGGCATCTTCTTTGCATTCATAATAGCTCATTGAGATTTATTCTCACCCCTCTCCCTTTCTTGTTTTAGATTCCGAGACAAAGGTGACCCGAACCAAATGAGGCCTGGGATTTCATTGTGGACTTTTGCTTTGGGGCTTGACAAGTTAAGTATAGGAGTCGGTTGTTAGGAGTATTTATTAAGTAGTCTTCTTTTGTAATTTGTATGGAAAACTCTTTTGTTAAACAAGGTTAATTAAGGTTTCCAATGTAATTGATCGATTTCGGTTTATTAAAAGTTGTGGTTGGATTTCCTCTAAGTAGAGATATTTCCAATTGATTTTATTGGAAGTTTGAAGGTGGTTTTCTTTTAAAGGCAAATAAATGTTTTAAAAATTTAGATGGATTTTCTTAGTTTGAGCTCCCTTAGCTCGGGACACATGTTAGGTCCGGGTTGGGGTGCTCACAAATATCGAGCTTAGTTTAGAGGTCAAGGGTAGATGTCTAAACTAAGGGGAATGTGTGGAAATTGACGCCGAGTGTTTAATGCAGAGTTCGTTCTAATGGCCGGAAGCAAGGATGATCGGCGGAAGGTTCTAGAAATTGAAGAAGATTTGGGGATAGGTGGAATTCGGGATGAAGAGATGATGAAATTATTCAGAAATTTGTACGGGATATGGAGACTAGAGGATCGGTTCCGAATCAACCCGAGGGGTATCAAAGTGATGGATTAGAAAGGTTTGTGAAGATGAATCCACCGAGTTTTAATGGATATCCGGTCCGTTAAGGGCGAGAAAAATGGTTAGAGAGAATGAACAAAATCTTTGAGGTTATGGAAAGTCGCAACGAAGAGAAAGTTAGGTACGCCGTGTTCAAACTTCAAGGTTTAGGCGATCGGTGGTGGCAGAATTTGAAGGGAAGTTGGGAGCGGATCATACGCCCTGCACTTGGGATAATTTCACTCAACAGCTGAGGACTACTTCATTTCAATGGTTACAAGTGGATAAGAAGGAGATTGAATTCTTAGGACTAAAACAAGTGGAACATGACGGTAGATCAAGATTCAAATCCGGTTTGAGGAATTTGCTAGGTGTTGCCCTCATTTGGTATCGCATGAAGTGAAAAGGGTTCGTAAGTTTGTAACAGTGCTGAGGAGTGAGTATAGGAAGAAATTATGGATTGATGGTTTCGCCGATTATCGACACCATAGATAGAGCATATAAGGTCGAGAAGGACATCGAGGAAAATAGTGGAAGGTCCTAAGTGGGATTAGAAACAAGCCAAAGTATCTAGGACAAGGATCCAAAGTCATTAGAGGACACCAAGTGCTTTAACTTCAGAAGTATGAGAGAGGAACTTGTGGTAGCTTCTTCGTCTAGGCCAATACCCAAGCAAGATGGGATGATTTGTAACTTTTGCAAGAAGGTTGGACATACCGAAGATCGGTGTTGGAGTAAGGCAAGTGTTTAAATTGTGGAGCATCGGGACACTTTAAGAGGAATTGCCCAAGGACGACGAGGGGACGAGCTTCAAGCAATGGTCACCGGGTGGACGACAAAGAGGTAGTACCAAGAGAGATAACAAAGGGGAACCGAAAGAGAAGGTCTATGGTCGGGTATGTGTTTCGGGTTCAGAGAGATAGATCCTCGTGAGGTCACTAGAGGTATATTCCCCGTCTCAAAAGTTAGGGGTCATATTTCATAGATCCCGTTGCATATCATTTATGTTTCGCATCACATTTTGCTTATATGTGACATACATTGTTGAGAAATTGTTTTATTGTTGGAGGATTCTCGCTTCTATGAGAGAATACCTCGAACCTTCTTTGGTTTACCACGACGATGATGTGGTTATGGCCGAGCATGTATTGCCGGTTGAATTAGTATAATTATTAAATTATGATTTTGAGATATACTTGACCTGGAGGGTTAAGTAGTGGTTGTGTATTAGTAGATCGTCATAATAAGCGAGTCTCCTTTTCTATGCCTAATTTGCTTATATTGGTATTTGATATAGGTAGACCGTAATGGGAAATTCTTGTTATTTACGTGCATTTAAGGTGAAACTTTTGAATTAAGGTGTGAAGAATAATTGGTATATGTTAGACTTACATAAGAAGTCTTTTCAAAATTTTTAGGTGCCGGTTGTGAGTAAATGGTAAATGTGCTCCCGTCGGTATGTTTCATGCTGTTGGTTCCGAGTAGGATAAGCGAATTGTAATCCTTATTTTGATGGCTTTAGGGTGATTAGAATTGATGATCTCCTTGTTAATTAAAGTTCCGGGAAGATCGTGGAAAATAATTTGAGAGTCGGGTTAATGATTTCCTTGTGAGGAGTCCCCGTATGCAAAGTTCGGCTAGTATGAGTTGGCCCGAGAGGATTTCAAATTTTGGGTTCTATAGTCTTAAACCCGGATGTTACCACGGATCTTGTGAGGGTTGAGTCCGTGATCTTTGAGTTGGCAAATGCTATCGAAGAGATTTAAGGAATTCTTAAGAAATGAAAGATCGTTGCTTTAATTAAATTTAAAGGATGTATAAATGGTGTAGGATGTAATAAGTATGAATTATATTGACAGAGATGGAAAATAGATTGGCTATAGATTCGATCCTTACCTTACTTAACGGATGTGAGGACTTTGTGAAATTTTAAGGTGCATTAAAGGAAGATTAGATTATGATATGATACGGAATGGGAAAGTGATAACGTAGGCTTTGAGGAGTTTGACTTAGATAAGTGAGATTTTCTTATCTTCTACTCGGGAGTAGCTACACTTGTGTTGCGTATTTAAGGTGCACCTTATCTTTTTGAAGCTTCCTTTGAGAGTTGTTACCGATCCTAGAGTTGGAGAATTAAGTTAGTCGAAAGGAAGAAATTAGAAGACTACCCAAATTCTTGAGGAATAGGTTATATTGTGTGACGGATTTCCTTCAACTTGAGAAGTTTAATTAACCTTAGCGAGTTTGCGTAAATAAAGGTATCATTCTAGCTTTGAGATAAAATCGTATGAGGCGTGGTTCGTGGAGATATTATCGATCTCCAATTTGTCGGGATGAGGTTAGTGAAGCTAGGCCTAAGGTACTTTAGCTCCAAAATTTGTTAATTCATTGAAGTTTTAGAAAAGATTGGTGATTTGACTTAGAGACCGACTTAGAGTAGCTTATTGAGCGTTGGAAGTTTAAATGTAATGTCGTAATGTATCGGGTAACATAAGATATAATACTTTTGATTTAAATATACTTCTTTGAGGTCGTGAAATTCGGGTTAGTGATGATGGTATGGTATTCTCGGAATATTAAGTTGTAATATCACATTATTAATGAAATTAGAATCTTGGAAAGAATCATAGCATTGATGAGACTAATTGAGAATGGAAGTCTTAGAGTATTCGAGTCGTGAAAGTGTATAGTAGAATCATGCCATTGAGAAATCTAATTAAAAATATTAAGTTAGAATGTATGAAAGGTAACCTTTGCTAGTTTGAACCTTAGGGTAAGTGACAATCAAATTCGGGACGAATTTTCTTTAAGGGGGAGTGAGTGTAACGACCCCAACCCTAGCATCAATTTTTAATATTATATTAAATGCTTTTAATATTTATATTTATTTTATGTGTTCAATTATGTCTTTAAATTCTTAATTTAAGATAATTTGGGTGAGAAGTGAATTTGGAACCTCTTGAGAATTTATTGGATATTAAATAAAGAAATTTGGGGAAATAATAAAAATGGAAAAATGATAAATAGTGCAAGGAGGTGAATTGAGTAGGATGAATTATTTGGATAAATGAGTTAAATTTAAATTAAAATGGTGAGGGTGAAAGCCTTAGTAGATTTTAATGGGGGCCAAAGTTTGTAACCTCCCCTCCCTCGCCAAGTGTCCTCCCCTAACCCCTCCTCTTACTCCTCCTTGACCGGCCCCTCCCCTCTCCATCATATTCCTCACTCTCCTTCCTCCTCCTTCATTTCATTCTTACTTCCTTCTTCCTAGAGAAAACTTGAAGCCTCCATCAAGTCCCCTTTGTACAAGTGTTGAAGCCAAGCAAATCCTCCATCAAATCCAAGTCCAAGAACATCCTTGAAGTGGGATCATCTAGGAGAGTCCATCAAGATATAAAGATCAACCTTCCACATTTAAAACCCTAAAGTGAGTTATTATGACTTCCTTTCTTTAAATGTTCATAAATGATTTGATGTTGTTATTGTGATATTAATGATTGTTTGATGCCTTGAAAACATTCTTAGAGTGGAGGAATTTGATAATGCCTTAGAATGATAGTATTGTTCATAAAGGTTGATTAAGAATGTAAGAAAGTGGATTGAACTAGATTTAGAAACTAAGTGTGAAATGTGATATTGTGATGGTTGAATGAGTAGTAAATCCAAGAGCGAGTAACCTAGGTTGATGTTATTTTGGAGATTTAAATGATCTATAATGATATGGATGAAGTTAGTAAACCTTTTATGTTCACAAAATAGAGGAAACTTGGGTTGGGATAAATTGGTATAGCTACATAGGTATTTCCAAATTTGTTCGTAATCTCGGGTTCGTGGCACGAGTCGTGCCCCGTGCACGAGTCGTGCCTTGGATGGGACGAGTCGTGACATGGATTAAAGGGAAGTCGTGCCTAGTGGGGACGCATGAATCGAGGAAGGCCAAAGGGGCACGAGTCGTGCCCCGGGGCACGAGTCGTGCCCCGGCCTCGGTGACATCGGGTCAACTTTGGAGCCGTTTAAACCTAATCGAACTAGAACCAAAATGAAATCTCTTTAACCTAGATTAAAGTAGAATACTTTTGGCTACACAATGACATCTTAAGTGATCAAAATGGAATGGTGGAAGTAGTTTAAATATTGCCCCGAAAATGGTTGATAGGTTTGATTTGTGACTTCACCAAAATAGTCCCAATTTGGGAAATAGAACTTGAACTTTAATTAATGTTATTCGAGGTTGTATAATAACTATGTAAGAGTGGTTTATGATATATAGTAGCCTCACTCCCTATCTTTAGTGAATAGTTGCAATGGTGTAGAAGCTTCATAGGTTTCACTATTCAACTAATTGGTAACGGGTATGTATCACCTTGTGGCATTGTTATTCCGAGTTGTGGAATTATTGATTATACGGTTACCTTAATATCCTAAGTGTGGATTATTTGGCAAGTGTTATGTGGCTTCCCAAGTGTGGAATATTTGATACGTTGTTATGATTCCTAATGTGTGAATATGTTTACTATGTGGTTGTATGGTTATCCCCTTTGTGGATTATTTGGTATTGTTATATCAGATCCCTGTGGATTATGTGGTTATATGGATACCTTACTTGAATTTAAATTCGTTGATGGTATTATGCATAGTGTATTACATGAACTCGTCGCACTATAGTATGGTTGTAACGTGAGTATATTTTACCATGTTACTATATGTTTATCCCTTTTGTGGATTATAATTCAAGTATCTGGTATGTGCTTGAATGTTCGGGTGGGTATGATGGAAGTCAATCAATTATTGATTTGTTCTATAATTGATTGAAAGTTCATCATACCGGTGACCCTTCCCCTCTCGTGGCCACGGAGCGGGCCGCGCTAACGATCGTATTGAGCATGAAGAAGCCTTTACGCACTGCTGCGATCGTCAGACGGAGGGAAGATGTTATTTTTGGATACACTAATATAGGTATCCTTTCTTATACGGATCTCCTCGGGAATGAGGTTTATAAGAGGTGAATGTGCCGGAGGCAATTCACCAAAGAGTGGAGTTTTACTCCCACGTTGTACGACTTATTTGCTCGAGACGGGAAAAGGTAAAATGAGGTAACGTAAGGTGTTTACCGCTTTCATAATGTGTTAAGTGTTATCATGCTACGTGTTGCATCTTGTATGGCATCTTGCTGCATTCATAATAGCTCATTGAGATTTATTCTCACCCCTCTCCCTTTACTGTTTTAGATTCCGAGACAGTGACCCGAACCAAATGAGGCCGGGATTTCATTGTGGACTTTTGCTTTGGGGCTTGACAAGTTAAGTATAGGAGTCGGTTGTTAGGAGTATTTATTAAGTAGTCTTCTTTTGTAATTTGTATGGAAAACTCTTTTGTTAAACAAGGTTAATTAAGGTTTCCAATGTAATTGATCAGATTTCGGTTTATTAAAAGTTGTGGTTGGATTTCCTCTAAGTAGAGATATTTCCAATTGATTTTATTGGAAGTTTGAAAGGTGGTTTTCTTTTAAAGGCAAATAAATGTTTTAAAAATTTAGATGGATTTTCTTAGTTTGAGCTCCCTTAGCTCGGGACACGTGTTAGGTCCCGGGTTGGGGTGCTCACAAGAACTTTTTGTTGTTTCTTGCTTAGCTACTGCAAGATCAACAGAAAGTTGTTTAATTGATAGTGGTTGTACGAACCACATGACTTATGATCAAGAATTATTCAAAGATCTTGAGACAACCTACAACTCAAAAGTCAAAATTGGAAATGGAGCAAAAATAGCAGTGAAGGGCAAAGGACCTATAGCGATCGAAGGTTGCACAGGTCTGAAATTAATTTCTGATGTTCTATATGTTCTTGAAATTGATCTAAACTTGTTGAGTGTTGGCCAACAACTAGAGAAAGACTATAAAGTTCTATTTAAAGATAAAAGTCGCATGATTAAAGATTCAGATAATAAAAATATGTTCAGAGTTCAAAAGCTTTGCCTTGGATTTGATTGATGAAGAGCAGCTTGATGTGCACAAGGTAGAAGACAATACAATGGTTTGGCATAAAAGGATAGGCCAATTTCATCATGGGGCTTTGCTCTACTTGAGGAAGAATGATCTTGTACAAGAGCTGCCTGAACTAGAAGAGAAATCACCTGAATGTGTTGCTTGTCAATATGGCAAACAAACAAGGCTGCTTTTTCCATAAGGCATAACATGGAGAACAACAAACAAGCTGCAGTTGGTACATACGGACGTCGGAGGACCTCAGAAAACCCCATCTCTGAACAGCAGTAAGTACTATATTGCCTTTGTTGATGATTTTTCAAGAATGTCTTGGATTTTATTTTATGAAAAATAAAACTGAAGTTGCTAGCATATTTTACAAGTTTAAAGCTTGGGCTGAAAATCGAAGTGGAAGAAAAATGCAGATATATTAAGATCAGATAATAGTATAGAATATACGTCTGATAAGTTCAACAAGTTTTGTGAAGATGCAGGGATAGAACATCAATTGACAACACCCTATGGCCTATATCCAACAGCAAAATGGGGTTGTGGAGCGCAAAAACAGAACAATCATGGAGATGGGGAGATGTTTACTTCATGACAGATCTTTCGAAAAAATATTGCAGAGGCTGCAAGTACTTTTTTTTTGCTGAACAGATTGCCATCGAAAGCCCTTTCAAAATCGACCCCATTTGAAGCTTGGTATCATTTCAAACCAAAATTGTTGTGAACATGAAAATTTTTGATTGCTTGTGTTTCTCTTATATTCCGCTGGTTAAGAGAGACAAACTTGGACAAAAGGCAGAAGCATGAATCTTTGTACGCTATAGTACAACATTAAAAGCCTAAAGAATATTCTTGCGACAAAGTAATAAAATTATTGTTAGTAGAGATGTGCACTTCTTTGAGGAAGAAAAAAAGAGCAAGGAAAATGAGAAACCGCTTCAGATACAGGAGGAGAGCGAAGAGGATGTGGATGACCAGCAAGTTAGAGGAACTAGATCTCTCTTTGATATTTATCAAAGATGCAATGTTGATGTAACGAAACCTTTTGACTATAATGAAGTTGCAACTGATTCGAAGTGGGTAAGTGCAATGAAGGAGGAGCTTGATATGATTGAAAAAACTCAAACATGAGAGCTCACGGAGAAACCTAAAGATAAAAATATCATTGGAGTAAAATGGGTTTATAGAACCAAGCTTAATGTTGATGGTATTGTAAACAAATATAAGGCGAGGCTTGTCGTGAAGGGATATACACAGATGATTGGGATAGACTTCTCAGAAACATTTGCTCCAATCGCCAGGCTGGATACCATAATGATGTTGTTAGCTCTTGCTGCACAAAGAGGCTGGGTTATACATCACATGGATGTTAAATCAACTTTTTTTAATGAGTACTTGGAAGAAGAAATTTTCGTAGAGCAGCCCGAAGGATTTGTAGTTCAATGACGGGAGGAGAAAGTCGAAGGTCTTGGTACGGTAGAATTGATGCAAATTTGATAAGCTTAGGCTTCGAAAAGAGTCTTGACTTTACCTTGTATGCCAAGAAGACAGATGATAGAATAATTACTGTTTCCATGTATGTTGACGACTTACTTATGACAGGAAGTTCAAAGGAGCTGATTTAAAGAGTTTAAAGGAGGAATGAAAGAAGCTTTTGAAATGATTGATCTTGGAAAAATGTCCTTATTCCTTGGCATTCAGGTGCAACAAAATAAAGGTGAAATCTTTGTAAGTCAAGAAAAATATGCAAAGAAAATTCTTAGAAAGTTCAAGATGGAGCAATGCAAGCCAAGTGCAACACCAATGAATCAAAAGGAAAAAAATCAGTAAAGAAGATGGAGCTGAGAAGGTTGATGAAAAATTGTATAGAAGCTTAATAGCATGTCTGATGTATTTGACTGCAACTAGGCCAGACATTACTTATGCAGTAAGCTTGTTGTCAAGGTATATGCATTATGCTAGTGAGATTCATTTTATAGCATCTGAAAGAATCCTGAGATATATCAAGGGTACTGTTGGTTATGGAGTGAAGTTTCGGTACGTAAAAAATTTCAGTCTTCGTGGATATTCAGACCAAAGTTACCAGAAATGTGGGACGTTTTGGGACGCGGGACGGGAACGAGGAACATGACTTTTAAAATTTTGGTTACGTTAGGGGTAGGACTAGTCGACACGTCAATTGGGAACATGGTTCCCTTTTATTGGGAACGCAAATATATATACATATATATATATGTATATATAAATGTTGCTTACACTCTTTAATCTTTAAACGCGGCCACCTTAAAAGTGTTGCACAATTAATGAGTGTGTGTAAATATTTTGAGGGTAAAATAGCTGCCCTCTAGGTATAATTTTGTACGGCGAGTCCATTCAATTACACTCTGCGTCGTTTGTTCTCCCCGATCCATGAAACTCTTCTTCATCCCTATCCACGACTATTCCTCCATAGTCCAGATTATCCTCACTTCTCCCTCCTTAGCAATTCCGACTCTTTCCCTATCCATTTAGTCTTGGCGATTTCAATTTTGACCAAGATTGAAAGGCTTTCCACTTCAAGTTAACATTGCATCGACAAAGATCGAAGGGTTCTCAACTTCAGCAAAGTCCGAAAAAGGACACGGATGATACTCGATTTAACGAAGACAAAAAGGTCAATTTCTACCTTCTATTTAAAAAAAAAAATCTGGGACATTGTTTTTGGAGATTTGGGTCACGTACCCATAAGCACTAAGACGTAAACGACCCCGATTCCGGGACGTGCGATTCGGGACGTGGGACGAGGGGGAAGTAACGTTCCCGTTAACTATGATTCAGACAGTGATTGGGCTGGGAGTAATGATGACATGAAAAGCACCTCAGGCTACTGTTTCACATTTGGTTCTGGAGTTTTTTCATAGCGTTCAAAGAAGCAAGAAGCCATAGCACAATCTACCGCGGAAGCCGAATATGTAGCAGTTGTTGCAGGGGCAAATCAAACAGTTTGGCTAAGAAAACTCATGGCTGACTACACATGGAGCAAAAGGAGAGTACACAGGCTCTTGTTGATAATCAAGCTGCAATTTTAATTTCTAAGAACCCCATGTTTCATAGGAATACAAAACATTTTATGATAAAGTTTTATTTCCTAAGGAAGGTGCAAAAGCAAGGTGACGTGCAGCTGATATATTACAACAACAACAACAACAAAGCCTTAGTCCCAAAATAAATTGGGGTCGGCTAACATGTGCAAAACAAAAAATCAACTTGCTGATTTTCTAACAAAATCAGTTCCTAAAGCAAGACTTGAGTATCTTAGAAAAAAACTTAGTGTATGCAGTCCTTGAGTCAAGGAGGAGTGTTGGGTTTAGTGACTCCAACAGCATGTGGTTAAAGGAGTCAAAATCAGTTAGATAATGACATGTTCTCTCTGTTATTTTTTTATGAAGATTTTATGCATTTCAGTTAGCAGATATCTCTCTAGTTTTGTCTACATTTCTGTTTTCAATTTGCGGTATAAATATTTGTTGTTTATGCTCAGTAAAAATATCAGTTTCCCTTTCATCTTTTTCTATCTGCTATACTTTAACACCAATTAGACCCGAAAGCTAGTAGATACAAATAGTATTTCAATAAGGTAATGTGATCACTTATTTTGAATCATGCCAAAAGGGAATACTCCATCCATCCCATCTCAAATTGCAAAATTTGCCATTTTAGGTGCCCATTAGAAATTGCAAAAACCAAAATGAAAAGTTTTTAATATTTTTAAATTAGTGGGACTCACTTATCATAATCACATCAATAACTCACCTACTATTCCCTACCCCGCCAATAATTCCTACCTCATTATCTATACTCACATAAATTAATGTATATTCATAAATTTATTTATCTCCTTGATTCCCGTGCACCAGTGGGTTTTTTTAATTTGAGCTGGGACGTACGGAGTATGTAGCAGTGATTTTTAGTATATGAAAAGAAAGATTTAACACAAAAAAATAGAAGGATATAGGGTCAATTAACACACACACACACACACAAGATCACATAAAAACAAAATGTAGCTCGAGTAGCATCGAACCTGCATAGCCAAAGCATCCATATCAGCTCTAATTGCAACAAACGGCGGCTCACCGGTGCCAACATAGCCTACAACTCCGGTGACTGCAAATGGGTATCTATACGGAATCCCCATTTTATCAAGTTCAGATCTAATAAGCTTACTAGTCTCAAATTCTTGATACCCAATTTCTGGATTTTGGTGTATATTTCTCCTAATACCCACCATCCAATCAAGAAAGTCTGAGCTTTTCGCCAAATTGAGGAAATTGAATGCTAATTCTTTGTGGGTTAATAACGAATTTGATAAAGTGGGTGTTGATTGAATCATGTAGAGAGTGAGAATTGGGAAGACATATTTGAGAAAAGCCATGAATTTGGTTGATGGGGTTTGAAATTTTTGATTGAAAGAATGGGAATTTTGAGGGGTGGGGTTTTGGAGTATTCAAGTTTTAATTCTTGCGATTGTGAACTGACGAGCGAAAAGATTCGGTCCAAACAGAAGTTAATTGAGCTTACTAATACACACGTGGCATTATAGAAATGAAAGGCTAAATAAACTTTGATATTCTGTTTTGCAAAACTTATCATTTGAATTCGAAGTTTTTATTATTTAACAACTAGTGTAGTATATACTCCCTCCGTCCCATGTGAATGCAAACTTATTTTCATTTTGGTTCGTCTCACATGAATGCAAACTATCCAAAATGAAAACAAATTTATTATTTTATATTCACTCTACCCCACCCACTCATTCTCTCTCTTCATTTTCCACCATACAATTTATTTAACCAACCTACTATTAACTCCACTCATTCTCTCTCTTCATTTCCTATCACACATTTTCATTATCTTAATAATATTTCTTAATTATTATGCCCGAAAAAATGATTCACAATGACGTGGGACGGAGGGAGTATACTTGCAAAAACTACTCACTTATAATTTCATACCACATTTTCTCGTTTATGTTTTTTTACAAGTTAAGGTGTGATGAAGTGAGTATTATAATAATCAGTAGTATTCGTTTGTTTTCACTTATTTTGAGAAGCTTATGACTTATAATAAACTAGTACATGTCCGTGTCTAAGAACACGGGTTTTTTTTTTTTTTTTTTTTTAATTTAAAAAAAAATAAGGACAAAATGGGAAAGGGACAAAATAGTGGGCGAAATGAAAAATTCGGCCATCAGCATTGTTCATAGTATTGTAGCACACCACTCTAATTTATACTATAGATATTTTATGTAGTGTTTGTTTTAAATTATGTAAATAATAAGTATAGTAAAACTCAATATGACTAAGTAAAAGTTTAAAAGTTCAAATATTGGTGCTTATTCTAAACATTTTTGCTTATTTCTTCTAATATGGAAACACTCATTTCTCTTTCTTTAATGGAAAATCTTTATTCCCAAAATATCCTCCATTCTTGTATGATATTACTATTAGTCCAAATAAATTTCAAACGGAGAAGGGAATGAACAGATTTGAAGAGAAAATTATCAATTGAGTTCAAATTTAATATTTTTGTCTTGTTCAATAATATGCTTTTGTTAATTTTATTTTTTCCCCTCCCAAAAAATAGAGATTTGAGTTTTCAAGAAAACAAAATTTTATTTTTCTGTTAATTTATTTTTTATTGGTTTGCAAATATTAATATTTATGATAATGAATATTTAATTTTTAATTTAGTTATATGGTAAATTGTTGTACATATATATATATATATATATATATATATACTAGTACATATGCCCGTGTCCGAGAACACGGGTCTTTTTTTTTAATTAACATTATAAACATTATAGAGCTGAATCATCATATCCATAAATATTCAATGTTCCTTGATCGTTTATTTTTTTCAAACCTATAAAATTAAACACAACATAAAATTAAACACAATATTTAAATAATAATAATAATTAAAAATATATCTAATTTACATTCAAATAAAAAAAAACTATCTAATCTAATTTACATTAAAAGAAACTTATTTATTTAACATTCAAATATTAAAAAACAATTAAAAATTTAAGTTTAATTTAATATAAATTTTTTGAAAGTGTATTATAATTTAATATAATAAATCAAAATAGTTTTTTTTTTCAAAAACATTGGCTTATTTTTTTGAAAGTGTATTAATTTAATTAATTGAGAAAAAAAAACAAAAAAACCTATACTATATGGGGCGTGCCTTTTTTGGAAAGTATATTAATTTAATTGGGTAGATATACCCTAATTTCACTACTTCATCCTCATTCTCACTCCCAAATCTCCCACGCCTCCACGCCTCCACACCGATCTCCCTCACCGCTCTCCCTCTCCATCGCCGGCGATGGCCTCACCAAACCCTGCTTCTGTTTCTATATGCCCAGTCGAAGTACAACATCTCCATCGACGCTCTTTCTCTCCGGCGACGACCTCACCAACGTGGCTACCCCACCCCTCCCACAATCATCGGCTCTAATCAATGGAGGAAGGCAACTACCCATCAAAAATTCCCTCCGGAGCAATCAATTTGGTATTTTTGGAGACGAAGCCCTGAGTCACGCGATTCGTCCGCAATTCGCCTGGGATCCGCGTCCAAACCGTCCGCAATCCGCCCAAAATTCGGCCGCAATTCGCCATGGATTCAAGGTTGGTTAATCGTTCATTCAAAATCAATGGTGGTCCACCAATTCCCGGTTTCCCTTTCTCCATTCCCTCCATTTCTTTGTAATCATCACGCAAAAGGGTTTTGAATTTGTATAGAAAAAGATTGAAGAAAGAAGATTGAATTAAGGAGCCTTCTTCTGTGTTTTTCTTGAAGAAGGCTCTTCTTTCTTTAGGGGTTAAATTTTCTGGGTATCTTTTGGTTTTTTTAAATTGATTGAGAAGATGATTCGATTGTCAATAGCGGCGTTGCAATTGGCGGAGCTGTTTGTGAGTTCATTGGTTCATCTGTTATATGGGTGTTCATTGTTTGTTTTCGGTTGAACAGAGAAATATGAAACATTAATATTGAAAAATGAAACAGATAAATTAAACAGAGAAGTATGAACATTAACATTGAAAAATTACCTTTTGATGAAGTTTGAATGCCTTTTTTTGTAGTTAATTGAATTTTGAAATTTGAATGGTAAAGTTTGGACCAAGTTTTTGGAAAGTAGAAAGAATGGCTTATATAAAAGAGAGAAGAGGGTGTGGATTTTTTTACAAAAATTCAAATTTTAGGAGGGAAAACAGAGCACGGGAAGATTAGGAATCTGTAATAGTTTTTTTTTTTTAAAGGGCAAAATGGGGAGGGGACAAAAAAGTGAGGGCAAAATGGAGAATTCCCCCCTTGAAACTGTTCAAAGAACTGTTCATAAGGGGGGTGTGATTTATACTATAGATATACTCCCTCCATCCCACTATACTTGACACTTCTTTTCATTTTGGGCCGTCCCACTATACTTGACACCTTTCAAAAATAACCAAGTTTTTATATTTTTATATTCACTCTACCCCACCACTCATTCTCTCTCTTCATTTTCTACCACACATTTATTCAACCAACACTACTATTTACCCCACTCATTCTCTCTCTTCATTTTCCACCACACATTTTTTTTATTTTATTCTTTTTCCTTGGTTTTTGAACCCACCCCTTGAGTGTCAAGTATAGTGGGACGGAGGGAGTATATATATATATATATATATATATATATATATATGATGAGCTAATTATAATATTAGGGGTATTTTAGTATTCTTACCGTAATTCAGTATTTTCTACCTTTTTTTAACCAACAAATACAATTAGCTTTTTATTGATTATAAGTAAGTCTTTTCAAATTAGCCAAAACAAACAGTTTCCGGTCAATCAGCTATAAGTCATCAGCCATCAGATTCAACAAACAGCCATACGCGTATATAAACCATTGGTACAAATAACTTGTGATTCATTTTCATGTTATTTGTGTTGAAAAATCATTAAAGAGGACAATGATCAAGATATTCTTCCGCATGCAACATTATCAACACAATCAGTTAATGCAGGACATCAAGAAATTGCTAAGTCCAACGGTAGGTAAAACTTGCTAACCATACACCTACAAATCAAATCATTAATGCGGTCCCTACAATTCAAATTGGCACCACTTCAGCGCTCGTTTCCTTCAGGTCGGGCCACGAGCTAACCACCTCGCCCCATTTGCCCATTTTCAAATTCAGCAGAGGAGATGATTTTAAATTTGGTAAGACCCACAAATAACAAATTGATCTCAACTGAACAATGTGGGAGCAACACATACAGAGGGACGAGGACCGCTCGTTGGAGAACTTGAGGACTCCTCGATATGCAGGACGCAGTTGAACTGCATGATATGTCATTGAAGGTTAACCTAAAATGTTTGGTTACATCACTAGAAACATCCCACCAACCTAAGGCAGTGTCTAGTTAATTTTGGCTAGAAAAGTCACAACAAAGATAGAAAACTTCAGATCCAAATTTGCAGGCATTAGGGTAATTGATGGTAAACGAAAAATGCATATCATGTTCAAAATATCACAAAACTTCTCTGAACTACTTAAAAACAATATTTTAACACAAATAAGCTTTAAAGAAACACAGGCACTCAATTGCAGCATAATTAGTCTTCTTCCTCGCCCTCGTTCTCAGCAATGTTGAAGTACCTCAACTCATAAACATTTCTGTCCTTGTTGGAGGCAATTACCCTAAGCCAATCACGAACATTGTGTTTCTTCAGGTATTTCTTGGTCAAGTACTTCAAATACCTGCAAACGCTTGAATGTTAGTACAGCATCAACTTGTATAATCACTTATTTTGTGTAATAATACCGTCGGAAGCCATAAGGGCATACATTATGCCCATAATTAGAACACTCAATTCACTTATTATACTTCTTTATTACTACTATCTGTTTCCATAATTATATTAAAAAAAAAAAAATCGTATTATATGAAATCATTGTCACAATCCCATGCCATTACATGACAGATGTACATACTCCCTCCGTCCCAAAATAAATGTTTGCCCCTTGACTATTTTAGTCTGACAAGAATAACTTTAACCAAAGATGGATGAAAATTTATTAATTTTCATGAAATTCTAAAAAAAAATACTGATACTTCATAAAAAGTACTATCAATAACAATTTTGTGAAATTCGATTACATTTTAGTAACTTCTTGGTCAAGGTAGAATTAAGTTGCAAAAAAACAGGATGCAAAATTTATTATGGGACCTGGGGGGGGGGGTGTATAAAGGATAAAAACCTGACATCAACGAGAGGATAGGCTCCCACAAACACCCGATTGCTCTCTAGTTCTCAAGAAAGTACAAAAATGTGATACAGGGACAAGTTCACAATGATTTATCAACTTATATCTCTGAATATGTCATGCTTCACTATTATTCTTATTCAAAAGGATTTCCTGAGGGTGCTTTCATTCACCATTCAAATTGATGCAAACCAAACCCAAGGTTTTCGGGAGAGAGAATAGATCCGAATGCATGGCTGCAGATGCCTAAACATAATAATCAAATAAAGCTATGATAGTATGAAACATAAGTATAACTTCGTACATAACCAGGCCGTGTTTACGAATTTCGCTCATTCGCCGATAAACAAAAAGCATTCATTTGACGATTGTCCTTAAGCCCACTACGGCACTACCCCACAAAAAGCATTCATCCGAATGTATGGCTGCAGATGCCTAAACATAATAATCAAATAAAGCTATGATAGTATGAAACATAAGTATAACTTCCTACATAACCAGGCCGTGTTTACGAATTTCGCTCATTCGCCGATAAACAAAAAGCATTCATTTGACGATTGTCCTTAAGCCCACTACGGCACTACCCCACAATAGACACAACTATATCATTGGGTTAGTAGCATAGATCGCTGAGCATCAAAACCAAACTCAAACAGATAAACTACTTCAGATATTTCTAACCATTACTCATTTACTCAATGTTCCAACTTCAAATCATTTTGGACAAAATAAGATTAAGAGGGCACCAAAGTAGAGGTTAATCATATATACGAGGGATACCAGGTGCAGGATACCAGAGACAAGTAACCCTGATAGAACCTTTTGACATTACTAAGGCACAATATTATAACTATATACTCCCGTCCCGGTTTAAGGTTCTTACTTTCCTTTTCAGTATGTCACAGTTTAAGGTTATTAGTTGTTTTATTACTTAAAATGGACAATCGGACCCACTAGTCATCCTCACAACAAAAATTCTCTACCCATTTTCTCTCTCCTACTTTACACTTCATACTCATAACATTTACTTTTTCTTAATCTCCGTGCCAAGTCAAACTAAGAACAATAAACCGGGACGGAGGGAGTAATATTTTTCTGATAAAACCAATAGCGAGGGAACAAAACATAATAACACAGTAATCCCTTCTGTTACTTGCTCAATGCCTCCCCATGGAAAAGTTAAATCAAAAGATGCATAACTGCCCTAAAAGTACCCACTCTAACAAACACATAATACTGAACCTAACCAGTTAATTGCCTAGTAATTGAACTAAAGTTACTTCTAAAACAAGACTCCTTGAATGAAAGGCTTGATAGAACAATGATTGCAACTTAAATTTTCAATCGCAAATCTTTGTGCAGAAGACAAAACACCCTAATTTCCTACATCTCTCAATACTGATCACAAAATGTGCCGGGATAGCTAAGGCCTTATTTCTATGCTCTAAGGTCTACACTAAAATTCTATAGAGTAGCAATTCTAAACCAATACATTGATATGGGCAGATAGTAGTAAGCCTCAAACTTGAGCTTCAATTAGACTAGAATAACATATTTTAAAAAGAAGGAAAAAAAATTAAAGAAACTGTAGGGGGTTAGTCATCGGGGAAGTATTAGGACCAATAAAGGGCGATGGAGAGGAACGAGAATAGGAACTACAATGTTTAGGGAGAAACAAGTGTTGCGGGACTTGGTCTTTAGAGAAACAAGTATGTGCAGAGAATGATGGGACGATTTACCACCATGGAGTGCATTTGCCCACATAGGCATGCTGCTCCTTCATTGATTATAAATACCCCAAAAGATATTCATTTGTAGCAAGAAATCATCTTATACCACATCCATAGTTATCAAAAGCGCGCCTAGGCGCGCGCCTAGGCGCAAGTCCCAGCGAGGCGCAACTTTTGGGCTTCAATCAGGCCAGGCGAGGCGCCGTCTCCAAGGCGTGGGCTTAAGCGCGCCTATTGGTGAGTCGCGAGCCTCGGCGAGGCGCGCCTAGGCGCAAGGGAGGGTAATTGACCGTCAATGAAGCCTTGATTAAACGTATTGCGATTTGCGGAGGAATTCTACAAGGCAATTGACCGTCAATTCCGTAAATTACAAAGCTAATTAACCCTAATTTGGTTCTAATTCGGTGTATAAATAAGACTGTCAATTACTTAAATTACCAAGCTAATTAACGTAACCCTCTGACGACCTCCGGCGAGCATCCGGCAGCCTCCGGCGATCTCCGGCGAACATCCAGCTAGCTCCGGTGAACTCAGGCGACCTCCGGCGAGTCTCCGGCGACCATAAACAGCTCCAAACAGGTTTTCTTTCTTTTTTTTTTAACGTAAAGCGCTTTTCTTTTTTATTGATTTGATTTCCTGGTTTGTGTTTTTTTCAAATTTTTTTTCCAACAACAGTACTAAGTTGTAACTTGTATAATTTTTTTCCAAACAACAATAACCTGTGTTGTGTGTTTTTTCAATTTTTTTTTTTTTAAACGTAAACAACAGCAACATGTTTTTGTAATGGCTTTTTTTTCTTCAATTTCTTTCTCTTTTTTTTTTCTGTTTCTATTTTCTTGTGTCATTTTGTTATAATTAGGATGGAACATGTTTTGTCTGAAACAATTTAATCTGTATGTGTTTTTGCCTTTAAAGCTTTTCAATTTTTTTTTTCAAACAGGTGTTTTTTTTTTTCAAACAGGTGTTTTTGCCTTTAAAGCTTTATTTAATACAATCGACCATGGGACACTATTTTTATGAAAAAGTGTTATACTGGAAGTTTTAATTTTTTTTTCAAACAGTTGTTACTGTAGGAATAATTTAATCTGTTTTATTCCTAGTTTGTATGAATGCTACTTGTGTTTATGTTAGGCATTATATGATTGTATTGTTTGTTTATGTAACTTTAATATGGATTGAAAGCTTTCCGTTCCTTTTTTTTTATTAGGATTAACTAAGTACTAATGGCTTCAAGAGATCCGGGATGAAAATATTGTACGATTGTTGATCCTACGGGCAAAGATAAAAATCAACTTGTTTGTATTTTTTGCCAAAAGAAGTTGAATGGAGGGATATATAGGGTAAAACAACATTTGGTAGGAGGCTATCGAAATGCTAGTATTTGTCAAAAGTGTCCCTCGGAGGCTAGAGAAGAGCTGAAGCAATATATGCTTCAGAAAGCAAACAGTAAAGCGGAAGCTCAAGTTGAGAAAAATTCTGAAAGGGATCAAGTATGCTTGGAAGGAGAGTTTCTTGATGATGATGTCAAGTAACAATTAACCGCAATCAACACGCTTCTCAATCTGCCCCTATTCCAGAGATGCCACCACCTGCTCAGAATAAGAGGAAAGGTCCTATAGATCTTTACTTTTCTCAGGATCCGGAAGTGGCTGCACAAAAAAAAAAGGGAAGCAAGATGATGTAGATCGTGCGGCAAAGAAGCAATTGAGGGATAGAGCATGTACATACATTGCAAGATGGATGTATGATGCTGGAGTAGCTTTCAACGCTGTCAATTATAAGAGCTTCAACGCTATGATTGAAGCTATTGGACAGTGTGGCCCAGGCATGAAACCACCTACTTTTCATGAGGTGAGGGTTCCGTTGCTAAAAAAAGAAGTTGAAACCGTTAATGAAATGGTGGAGGAACACAAACAAGAGTGGTTAAAGACCGGTTGTTCTATTATGTGTGATGGATGGAAGGATAAAAGAGAGAACTTTAATTAATTTTTTGGTGAATTCTCCTAAAGGTAGCGTATTCATTGAGTCAGTTGATGGTTCAGATTATGCAAAAACAGGAGAAAAAATGTATGAGCTTCTTTGTAAGAAGGTGGAGATGGTTGGCAAAGAAAATGTTGTGCAAGTTGTCACAGATAGTGCTTCGAACAACAAGCTAGCTGGTACTTTATTGATGGCAAAGTATCCCAATCTCTATTCGACACCTCAGGCAAAGACATTGCTTGGATTTGATGCTTGAAGATATTTTTAAAAAGCCGCTTTTAAAGAAAACTCTCCATCAAGCCATGAAATTAAATTCTTTCATTTATGGTCGGCCTGGTGTAGTGAACATGATGAGGAAGTTCACTAACAAAGAGTTACTTAGGCCAGCAACAACACGATTTGCTACCGCAACGATCACATTCTCGAGGCTTCATTCCTTGAAAGCCCACTTGCGGACAATGTTCGTTTCAGAAGAATGGAACAAAAGTAAATGGGCAAAAGAGTCGGGCGGTAAACAAGCTAAGGAGACTATTCTTAGTCCGGCTTTTTGGAGACATATCTTCTATGCCCTCAAGGTTACTAATTAAGTTGTATTTGCATAATATATTTTACTTTACTTGGTGATTGTTAACTAATTTAATATTTTTATGCATTTAAGGTGACTGGTCCACTCATTAAAGTCCTTCGGATCGTAGATGGTGAGAGAAAGCCTGCTATGGGATACATTTACGAGGCTATGGACAGAGCTAAGGAAGCGATTGCCAAGTCTTTTAATAATGATGAATCCAAGTACAAGGACATTTTTGAAATAATAGATGAACGGTGGAGTGTTCAGTTACATCAACCTTTACATGCAGCTGGATACTTTTTGAATCCAGAATTCTTTTACAAGAATGAGAATATCGAGAAGGATGAAGAAGTTGTTGATGGTTTGTATGCGTGCATTGAGAGGCTAGTACCTGAGGCTGCTATGCAGATAAAATAATTGGGGAGTTATTGCTTTATAAGAAAGCCGAGGGCCTGTTTGCAAAGCTACGGCTATTAGACAAAGGGATACAATAGCACCAGGTAACTAATTAAGTTGCATTTGCATGATATAATCAACTTTACTTGGTGATTGTTTACAAAAACTAATTTAATGTCTACATTTAACCATAACAGCTGAATGGTGGGCTGCTTTTGGTACTTCAACTCCCAATCTACAAAAGTTCGCCATTAAGATCCTCAGTCTAACATGTAGCTCGTTCGGATGTGAGCGAAACCGGAGTTTCTTTGAACATGTACGTGCCGTTTATTTTATGATTTCCATGTTCTAAGTTCTAGTAATACATTAGTCAAATGGTTTTAGAAGGAAATATTGATAACAATTCGTAAATATTTTGTAGCTTCATAACAAGAAGCGCGATAGATTGACTCAATCCCGCTTGAATGATTTGGTGTTCGTGAAGTACAACCTGCGCTAAAGCGGAGATATAATGTACGAGACACCATTGATCCCATCCTATTCGATGATATTGATGAGTGCAACGAGTGGTTAACTGAATTTGCGGAGGATGATGATGATCAAGATCGAGTCTTCGATGATGATGATTCCTTGACTTGGTCTACGGCTGCTAGAGCCGCCTGAGCGGGAGAACCAAGTCATTTTACAAGATCGAATGCAAGAGCAGGAGTAGTTTCAAGTTCTACTCCCACAATGAGAACCACGAGAGGAAAGGGAGCTTCTGGTCCAAGTTCATCTCGTGCTAATCAGAATAGTCTTCACCTAATAGATGAGGAAGATGAAGCTTCAGAGGACGAGGAGGAATTTGAAGAAGTGAAAGTGGACAAGACATATGTTGAAGAAGATGATGTGTTTGAAGATGACGATTGGGAATGATGAAGTGATTTAAAACATCTATTTATGCTTTTTATATGATTTATACTTGGATTCCTTATTTTTGAACTTCTCTTTACAATTGAACTTCTATTTATGCTTGATGAAAATCTATTTATTCTTATTTGAACATCTATTTATGCTTATTTCTTTTATGTTTGTTTCTTTTTTGACTTATAATGTATATTTTAGTATTTTTAGCCAATTTTTTGGGCTTCGTCACTCGGGCGCGCGCCCGCCTTGCGCCTAGGCTCCGGGCTCACCTCTTGCGCCTTGGTGCGCCTTGAGCCTTAAATAACTATGACCACATCATAAGTCCCGCAATAGTTGTCTCTCTCTAACCCTTCTAGTTCCTATTCTCGCTCCTCTCCATTGCTCTTCGGTGGTACGCGTAACGACAACTAATTACTCGGAAAACCCCCTGATCCTTCCCAAAGAACTATTCTTTTACCAAAACAAAGATAGTTAGATACACATGTCAGGTACAATAAGATTTTAACAGGTCAAATGACATCTCCAAGGGTATCTCCAGTACACTAGTTAAATGTGGTAAAAAAAAAATCGATCTCCAACCTACGACACCAATTTTAACATAAAAAAAGAATATTCTTAGCATATTCCACTTACAGCTCATCTTTATATTACTCTCCCTATATTGAACTAATGATCGTATTGCACCAAATTTGGTGTGAATATTGTTGCACCAACTTGCACCAAATTTGGTGCAAGTCTTGGAGCCAGGTGGAATTAAAAATCAATCAGATTTGGAATGGGTAGTAAATATTGCTGTTTGGAGTTGCTCTAATGCCAACTCCAATGATCACCAAATGTGGCGCCATCTTTAGCAAAAACTCCATATTTCCATATTTCTATCTCCGACGGGCGCCAAAACTTACACCAAATTTGGTGCAAGTGAATAACATTGCACCATTCAATTGCACCAAATTTGGTGATTTGTACAATTTAGTCATTCCAATTTCATTAGTTACATGTTGTATATTGTACAAATTGAACAATATGTTTGCTATTAATGGAGCAAGCTTTACTTGCTTGTACCTTGTTCAAATTACACTATAATTGCTTTTATTTTTAGAGCACGGGCAAACAATACATAGAAAGTAGAACCTTTAGGGAGTACGAAATTTTAAAAAGTGAAAGATTTTTGGCACAAACCAAAAGTTAAAGTGTAATATATTATTAGGACGAATATAATAAAATCAGTACCAATTCATCTAAATATTTTAACCAAAGTGTAATTTTATGTCAGATTTATTAGTAAATTTGAATTTATTTTTTGTTTAAATTTATTACATACTTATTATATATAAAAAATCAAAGTCTTT
The DNA here is from genome assembly GCA_022495995.1 of Adenophora triphylla var. japonica. Lineage (NCBI taxonomy): Eukaryota > Viridiplantae > Streptophyta > Magnoliopsida > Asterales > Campanulaceae > Adenophora > Adenophora triphylla. Next base: position 121,214 of record JAFEMH010003839.1, read on the forward strand.
TAAGACTATAAATAAATTATTTGGAATTTTATCACATCTTTTATAGGAGAGGGGGCCAATATGTAAAAAAAAATAAGCTTTTTATATTGTTTGTGAAATAGGGAGAATTTATAAGATGAAATATGGGTGGAATATGATTAGAATATCTATCATGGTGCTAAAATTGGTGTTGTAAATTGAGAGATAACTCTTTTGGTTCAAAATTTGGTGCAAAACTCCTTGAATGAGAGACTTGACAAAAAATTGACTGCAACTTAATATTTTATTTAAAGTCTACTCTAATCTGTGATTTTATTGAATAAAAATTCTAAATCAATACACACAGATAACATTTAAGCACAAATCATAGCATATAAATTATCATCTATCAACAAACACATAAAAACACGCATTAATAGTACCTCTTTGAGAAGGTGGAATCGGAGGTGACGATGATTTTGTTTTTGTCACGGGTAATGGTGATGGAGTCGCCGAGAGCACCGGCCTTGCCGCCGACCTTGATACGTTCTTGGAGGAACTTCTCGAGCGAAGCGATCTCCATGATTTTATCTTCCACTGGCTTCCCACAATCGATTGTGAAAGTGGCTCCCTTCTTCTTCCCCTTGGCACCACCCGCCGCTGCGCCGCCCCGACTCATATTTGCTTCTCTCTTTTTCACTGCAAATATCAACGGCCGTCAATTTCAGTTTCCAATTTCCGGCCGGTAACACATACAAACGGATAAACGGAGAGGGACGGGAGCTTACCAGTGCTGAAGCTGAACAAATGCAGAGAGAGAATGTTATTGAGAGTATCAACTGCAAACTATAAGGCTAGGGTTAGGGTTTTGGGATGTCAGGCTTATTTCTTGGGCCTCATTGATTGGGCTGTAGTTTGCATTCCGTAGTGGTCGTAAGCTTAATGTTGGTGAGATCCATTATTCTATACTCCCACCGTCCCGTTCGACTTAGGACATTCACTCCCGACACGAAAATTAAAAAATACTATTATAATATTAGGAGAGAGAATGAGTGGACGATGTGTTGTGAGTGTGAAAAATTAAATAGGATAGAGAATGAGTGGAATAAATAGTGATGGAATTATTGTTGTGAGTATGACAAGTGAGTCTCATTTAATATAAAAGTAATATAAACTTTCCATTTTGGGCCGTTCTAAGTCGGGTGAAACGCCCAAAACGGCAAAACGTCCTAAGTCGGACGGGACGGAGGGAGTATTACAATAGGGATGGGATCAAACCGCCACACAAAGAGTGACTCAGATTTAATCTTGCAAAAGACAATGAACGGCAGTGATTTAATTTGGAAAAAAAAAATTCCCACTTGATGCACCGGATATTAACTCTCTCCTCTCTTCCCCTAACCCGCTATACATATATATATATATATATATATATATATATATATATATATATATATATATATATATATATATATATATATATATATATTATATATTTATTTATATATATATTATATATACATATATATACATACATATATACATATATATATATATATACATATATATACATACATATATACATATATATATATATATACATACATATATACATATATATACATATATATACATATATATACATACATATATACATATATATACATATATATACATATATATACATATATATACATACATATATACATATACATATATATACATATATATATACATATATATATATATATGTATATTTATATATATACATATATATATATATATACATATATATATATATATATGTATATATATACGTATATATATATATACATATATATATATATATATATGTATATATATATATACATATATATATATATACATATATATATACATATATATATATATATATATACATATATATATATATATATTATATATTATATATATTATATATATTTATAGTATAAGAGGCAATAAGAGGCAAATCTATCACTTAAAAATAAGAGGCAAATAAGAGGCAGTTAAGTCTTAATCGAAAAAAATAAATAAATGGACTTAATTACTCCACCTCTGAATGAATAAGCATTCAGAGGCAAATAAGTAGAAGAAACAAAAAACAAACGCCACCTTAGTTTTCAAACCCTATATCCTCCCTCGAATATACACTCTTTCTTTCTCCACCTTCGAACATGTTAGGGTTTATCTTTTCTTCCTCAATTGATTATTCTGATTTTTTGCATTACATCTTTCATTTCCTTCGATTCAAAGCGTTTTTCTTTTGTTGGTTAATTGTTGTTAACTTCTGTTGTATTTTTTTTTAATTTCAAGTTGTTATATACTATCATACCCTCTTTCTGCGATTACTTTCCATAATTTTAGTTAATTGTTGTTAACTTCTGTTATATATTTTTTTTTGTTGGTTAAATAACCTTAAAGTTACATCAACTAAGGAGCTCTCAAATTTTAACTTTGTTTTCTACGACCACACCTCCCCTAAAGTTTTTCATCAGAATCCATATCTTCAAAAGTTCTTAAAAAATTCATGTTTCAATATCTCTTGATTTCTTGGCATCAGACTATCATCATTGTACCTTCAAAATCCATTACCTCATGTCCTTCTTCTGCTTTCTCTTATCTAATTAGGGTTTTAGTTTTTTCAAGATTGGTATTTCAAAAATTACTCAGATCGGTTAATCGTGAAGCATAGCTATGAAATGGTAGTTTTATCCATACAAAAGCATTATTAACTGCGTTAGGTGAACTTTGATGGTACAGGGGTTGGGGTATGGATATATAGCTTTTGAGAATTTTTGGATTTAAGAAATATGCTCGGGACATTCTTGATATGAAATTTGAAGCCAATGCTTTAGGTAGATTTTCCTAATTTTGGTGGTCTTATTAGAGAAGTCTGAGTTAATTTTTTTCTGATGATTTGAGATGTGTGTTAGGTACTTTATTTCTTATTTCCTTTTCTTTTATATGTTTCTTAATTTGAAGTTGGGATGTGTTGTAGAACTGAATTCAGGAGGTGTGGCTTTCCAAAAGGGTATTTCTTTGATAGATTAAGGCATGTTCTCATGCAGAGTTGTTTTTGCTACCATACTTGGAGTAATCAAATGAGAGTATAAACCTATTAGGTACTTGCAATTTATGTTGATTTTAAGTGTTTTATTATGTGTTGTGAGAATTGATAGTATGGATTTATCTTATTAGTACAGTAGCTTAAGAAAAGGCTTCATACATGAGTAGATGAACTATTTCTGTTGATAGGTAAATGACATTGTATGCTGACTAAAAATTTCTCCATCATCTTATTACAGACTATATTCTTTTTTGAGTTGTCCACTTCTGAAACTCGAAATTTGAGAGCGTATGTGCATGGGATTTTTGCAAATTCTGATATTATGGTTCTAAGCTCGGGGAAGACCCGACTTAGTAACTTCCTATTTTGGCACATAACCAACTCTCTCTTGGACTCTCTTAAAGCGTTTTGGTCATAGCTTGGTCGGAGGCACATTGTGTGCGTGGGGGGGATTTTGACTATGGATTTACTTATTTATTTTTTTGTGTGTGTGTGTGTGTTTATGTGCCCGTTAGAGAGAGAGCTGGTGGGTGGGTGGGAGTTTATGGGGTGTGAGGGGTGCATATAATATATTTTTATTATGTAGAAGATGCTTCATGTATGGTGACTCATATAGAGTGCTTAAAGTTTTCTATTTTTTATTGATCACCCAAATACCAAATGTTTCAGATTTGTTTTTGCCTCCTTTTTCTTTTTCTTTTTCTTTTTCTTTGTGTGTGTGTGGTGGTGGGGTGGCGATTGATGGGGTGGGGTGAGGGTGGATGTGGATATGGATAGTACAGAATGAAGATGCTTTATTTGTATAATATTTTAATATTTTTTTTAATATGATGTACTTAATGTTTTCTATCATAAAATGTTGAAGCTATATCATTGAAAACTTTTCAATGCCACAAATAGGTAGATCCTCAGTTTTCGCTTTTCTTTTAGTCACTTTTTTCGACATAATTTGTCTATTTGTTTCCAGGTTAGTTTTGATGGTTTTACATAGAAGAAGGTGGCGGGTACTCGATAGTGAATAATAGAGTAGATTGAAGGTGATGAGAAAAAGAATAATGATAGATTGGGGGTACTTACCCGTGCGGTCTGCACGGGGGTCTGTACTAGTCTATATTACAATAGAGGTGGAATTTAACCGCCATATAAAGAGGGGCTCAAATTTAATCTTGCAAAAGATAAAGAGTGGCTGAGATTGAATCTGAAATTAAACTAAATAATCCTTTATCCCACTCATAACCTCTCTTCCCTGAACCAGAAATGCCCAACTGTTTGCTTCGTTGCCTCCCGCATCAACTTCTGTTCGGTAAGGGTTTCTGTTCTTCTGTCTTCTTTGTCTCCTTCATTTTTTTAATTTTTTTTTTGTAAATGCAGGTAAATATTGGAACAGTAAAGTAACTTCACTACTAATGAAGGTATCTAGATTTGAGGCTTATGATTCCTAATTTTAGATTCTGCAATTAAAATCCTCCTTCAACATTAATTTTATTCTAATTCATAGCTAAATTTCAAATCTGTATTGATTATTTTTAACAATGATTTATTTTCTCCCAATCCTCTTTTTGTTTCTGATCATGGATTCCAAGCCAAGTAAACAATCATATATACCCTCTCATATAATGTATACTTTTGGGAGATCAATTGAGGTTTTCCCATTTGTACTTATCGCATTTCTTTGTTTCATGTCTACAGACTGCAATGCTTGAGAGCATTACAAATCAGATTCTTTCTCGCTTCAGATCAGTAGCCTCGGTGGTTCGCTTTGTCCTATTCTGTTATCTAAATGATGAATCAAAACCCCATATCGAAGAGGCTCACTTGGAATTTTGGTTTATATTGACCAAAAGGAAAGTAAATGTTGATACAATTGGGCACAAGTAGTATTACCCAATTGACCTTCTGCAACAATTTTTCTCTCATATCAATTTTCTTTTTCTTCTGTTCTGTAGCCATCTTACTGTTGTTTTCCATTCTTTTTTTCCTGATGTTTGTGTGTTTTCACCGTTGTTATGACGCTTTATTTTTTTCTTCATTTAATTCATAATATATACATTATTTCCAAGAAGACTGGATGGAGCAAATCAGAGATTCATCGCATGATTAGAGTGGTTGCTTTTGTGTTCATTTCAATATTTTAATCACACCACCATCATTTTATTCAAACCTAATTGTTACATTTTCGCAGACTCGAAAGTTGTTGGCTGATGCTAAAAGCAATGCTTTAGAAGCAACGAAGGAATATGATCAAATGCTAGAAATCAAAAGGTAGAACTATAGGAAAAAATGATCAGGATTTTAGTGACATTCTTCTTTGGTATGTGTTTGAAGTCTTATTTGTTTCACTTTCATGGCCTTACATTTGCTTATCTATTGACCGAAATTAACTTAAGGTGTCAACTTCAGAGTCATATACTGACCGTTTCATCTGAATTGCATCTGAATTCTCGAATGATTCCCTTGCTTTTTACAACCCCTCTACTCCCGAGGTTCATAATTATGCATGTATTATACTTTGTGAGGCATTTGAATTTATTTTTCTGGTTTAAACTTGAATATCTAGGTTGTAATTGCAGGGTGAAGACATTAAAATTCCTGAGTGGGATCATATATTCTCATTTTTTTATGTTTCCTTTTGTTCTATTTAATGGATATTCTTATCAATTTGGATTTGGATGTAGTCATATCCTAATTTGGTAAAAAAAAAAAAGGAAAAAAAACATGAGGTGATGCTTATATATTCTCCATAAGCTCTATTTGTTTTAACTTTTTATTTTTTTTTTAGTTTGTTAAAGTAGTTTGAAAGTGCCATGTCATTTTGGTTGAAGCAAGTAAAAGTTGATCCAACTTTTCAGGGCATATATGAGAAGTATTGTTCAGTCCTTGAGCAAAATGAATACCCAAAGGCTCCCTTACATTGTTAAACAGGAGTTTACTCCCTAGGTGTTTAGCGATGGAATAATGTGAGGTACTAGGCTAAATTGCTAAAAGTTAAGGCTAACATTTAGGAAGTGAGAAAAAATAGTGTTAAAATAGCCACTTAAATGCTAAGTGTATCGATAGATAGGGAAGGTGGTGGTTGCTTTGTGGGAGTTGTTTTTTAGGTTATTATTACTGTTACAAAAATTTGCGTTTTGTAAAAAGTTGCCATCGGCTTAGTCTTTTTTTTTGTGTGTGTGTGGTAGTGGTGGTGGTAGGGGTGGCAATTGATGGTGGGGTGGGGGGTAACAATTGATGGTGGGAAGGTGGGTTGCAGATAATTTGGTTCAGTTCCATTTAGCAAGTGAAGATGTTTTATGAATGGTGCTTACTCCGTTCAAATATGAATGTCAAAATTTGATCTTGATGAACTTATAAAAATGGTGGGTCATAGTTCATTATTGTTCGAGTGTGTGGAGTTAAAGTTTACAAGGGGCAGAACCAAGACCGGTTCTTAACTGGAACCAAAGAGTTTAAAATTGCTTATGGTGCAACTAAAGGTCTATAATATCTACACGAAAAGGGTCAGGCGTTCAACCATCAATTGTTTATCGTACTGTCTAATCCCCTACTCTTAATGATTTTCTAGCAAAAAAAAAACTTTCATCTTGACAAATTTGTCTTATGATATAGCAGCAAGGCTGCACTCCATAAGAGAGTTAGGAAATTTTGGCTATCATGCTTTATTGTAAGTCTGTGTAATATATTTCTCTCACACAAATCCTACATCATATCGGTATTGTCTATCTTTTGTTAAAATTAAATTTGTTCTTTCATTCAGGTACGTCACGACACGCCAAACAACTCAGAAAGTGATGTTTACAGTTTTGAATTTGTTCTTTTGAAGGTCTTGACTAGGTGTAAACCACCAGATCATTAACCGATGTTAATTGATTGAATGATGCATAAATTGAAGACTAGATTAAAGATGTACATAAGTTAATTGACATTCACAAATTTATGGGGAATGTAGAACTAATAAATTGGTTGCATAGGATATATGTCTGTATTACTCTTGTATTACTCTTGGTTCTATGTTTAGTGAGTTTCCTTTTCTAATTTACTAATGTCAGATTTGTGCAAATATGTAAGTAGTAACAATTCTTCAATTATTATCTGAGGATAATAAATGTGGAATGACATTGCTGTATGACCATTAAATTCACTATTATTTACTGGAGATAATTGATTTTGATTTGAATTGTTTTTATACAATAACACTTATAAGAGTATGCTGGAAATAGGGATGTCAAAAAACCCGAACCCGCACCGAACCCGAAAAGACCCGCCCCTAATAGGTCGGATTTGGGATGCACTTTTGAAAACCCGCCGGGTTTTGGTAGGGTTCGGGTTTATCCTGCCCCGTCCCGATTATTTATGAAATTACTTAAATGCCCTTATCATGTATAACAATTACAAATTTACAATGAGTCTTTGAAGATGTAATATTTGTGTTTTAATTCAGTATGTTGGCAACTTGACTTTTTAACAGTATTGATTTTTCTCTTTCAATGAGTTTCTAGAGTAAATTATCTTTTTTTTAAAGCAAAGTATGCAATCGGGTTAAACGGGGCGGGGCGGGGCTCGGGTAAGGCATAACCGGGTCGGGGCGAGTTCGGGCAATGGTATCTCACTATAGGGGCGGGTTTGGGAAATGAAGAACCCGTCCCGAACCCGCCCCGTTGCCATCCTTAACTGAAAAAGATAAATCATGCGGCATGTCGATAATTACTCTTATGGTTAAGGAAGAGTTTTTCTGCACCATTATGTTGATTACCTTAAAGTCTTTCGAGATATTGGGGTGATAGTAATAGTGTTCATCTTTATAATTTTTTTTTGCTTGACGACCATACATACAGTCCCGTGCCATTGGCACGGGCATTTGAGTACTAGTTTTTATTTACAAAATCACTTTTTTTTTTGAACTCACAAAATCACTATTTGATCACTTAATTTTCCTTGTTTTTTATATGTGGTTATTCAACATTTTCTCTTTTGCAATATTCTTATCCGCATTCTAATTTTTGCAATATGGCCACTATATTGATGTAATAGTTAACTATTTCACGGATTCTAGTCACGCGATGGCATGAGACAAACACCTGTTTAGTATTGAACGTCTCTATCACTAGAGTTAAATTAAATGTAATGACATTTTTAGGATATCAAATAATCAAATATATTAACATACCATCATCTTCCACTCAATAATAGAAACATGTTTCACAAGTGTATGTCTTCGTTGTGATTGAAGTCTTAAAGTATACTAACTTGACGCGTAGGAGTAGGAGCAAAGGCGTTAGCATAACATTAAACTGCATGAAAAGTTGAAATTTTGATACTGAATAGAACTAGTATTGCACCCATGCGTTGCATGGTATAAACAAAATTTTGTTATATTAACATATTTTGTTTAAATGATATATATAATTATGAGTCCAAAATAATTTACACTGAAAATAATTTATAATAAAAAGTTAAAACTAATGAAAGTATACACATGTTATAATTATTTAACCAACACAATGAATATTATAAATTTTGGAAGCTTTTTGTATACACATATTTCTATATTTCGTGATGTGAGAAACTTCGGTGATTATTCCAATAGTAATTGTTATTTTAAAATATTTTTCCTTAAATGATTTATTTTACTACTTTGTTATTTTACTATTCATTATATAATTGTAAAATTGAAAATTGAAAATTTGGAATAGCAAGCTTATTTATTCATCTTTTCCAAAATAAATATTTTTAAAATATTCCTAAATCAAAAGTTTGATATTCATTTATTTTTTATTCTAAAAGGACAATTCATTTGAATTTGAAGTATTCACTTTGAAAAAGAAGATAGATATTCTTATTATTCACTTTTAAAAATTTAATTTCCGATAATAAAAAAATAGTGAAAGAAATTTAGTAAAAACGTTTAGAACAAAGCTTTTTATAAAAAAAGACAATTTTAAAACAAAAAATTCTTACATGGAGTTTATTAAGAGACAAAGTAGTAATGATTAAAACAAAATCATCTACTTAGTCAACGTATTTGGTAGCCTTATTATTATGACAACAATTGTATAGACTTTTGTTTTTTTTTTATAATTTTTATAATTTTGATATAATTAAATAAACAAAAATCAAAATTAACAACTACATTTAAAACTAATGTAACAATTTTATCCAATTTTTTAGTGAAACAAACTCCCAAAAAAAAAAAGTCTTAAATCAACACGAAATAATGGCTCATTCATCGAAAATTGCATGACACCGAAAAGTTAGAAAAGTCTTTTATGTATTAATGCCCCTAATATATTAATTAATATTTTCATCTATATAATGTGGGGATCAATAAAATTGTAAAATAGTAAAAAAAAATATAATAAATAAAATAAACATGGAATGATAAAATTTCAAAAATTCACTCATTCTCTCCCATTAATATAACAATAATAAAATATTTTCATTTTAGAAAGTATATACTCCCTCTGTCCCACCCGACTTAGGACCAATTTTCATTTTGGGCGTCTCACTCGACTTATAATATCCCAAAATGACAAGTTTATATTATTTTTATATTTAATGATATTCACTTGTCATACTTATAACAACAATCTCATTACTATACCCCTCACTCATTCTCTTTCATATTTTACTTTTTATACTCACAATATCTGCTTCACTCATTCTCTCCTATTATTATTAATATTTCTTAATTTATGTGTCGTAAGAGAAAATCCTAAATCGGATTAGACGGAGGGAGTAGTTTGTACTTTGTAGTAGGATGCCCTATGAGAAAAGTGTGTAGTTTGTAGTGAGACAGTAGAAGTATATTTTTTAAAATTAAATAAATAATGCCAAAATTATCCATGTTGATTTTTTATTTTTATTTTTTTGTAAAAAATTCATATTGATGATAAAAATAAAAAAAGGTTGACGATAAAGATAAAGAATTGATAATAAGGATCTTGTTGAATTGAATATAAGCTCAATTCTTTTGCAAGATATTTTAGTTCTTTTATTTTCAAACATTCATCAGGACAACATTAAAAAGACTTTTAATAATAGCTTCTAGAATTTTCACTATTTTTGAGGAAAAATCTTATTTTTGAATGTTGAGAATACCAAAAGACACTATTCTCTTTTTATATATACTAGTTTTAAGAAATTAAGAACCAAGTCGAATAACTAAAATACTACTCCGAGTAACATAAATTAACAAACTACTACTAATAATAACAGAACCACATGGCACACATCCAACGAATTTCAACAAAATGAAAAATTAATTTGAATTTTGAAATTGGATTGGAGCTAACAAAACCCTACATGAGGCGGAAAAAGAGAGAGAGAGAGGACTTGCCGCTGTCGCCGATTAGAAGGAGCTTTATGAGGTAGTCGTAATCGGCGCGAGCTCTAGTAGGTGCAGACGCCATATTCACCGACGTCAGAAGCTCCGGCCGGTCTCGAGAGTAGAAAGAGATCGGAGAGAGTCGATCAATATCAGTAATGAATTCTCGAAAGCGAAATGCGAAAGCGAGGCCTTTCCGATTATCTCTTCCAATCTGTATAAACTGTTTGCTTGATTTCTACTAAATAAATAAAATTCGCAAGAACTCAAAAATGGACTCAATCTTTGTATTGTATGTGAATCTATCTTCTTTAGTCAACTCCCAGATGCCTGCAAAATAAATAGACTCCGGTCTTTAACGGACGTTTTAAGTCGGGACTATTATTACTCCCTAGGCCAAAAAAAAAAAAATTCTAAATATTTTTTTTTCTCAAAATACTTGCATTAGTTTTGAAATGATATAAAATTAGCAGTACACTCGTGCGATGCACAAAAATAGCATAATTTGTCTTATACCAAAATTAGTACAATAATATATATAATCAAATACCAATTAAAATTAAAATATACTCCCTCCGTCCCGCTAGAAAGAGGAAAATTACTGTTTGCGCGGAGATTAAGGAAAAAAATAATGATATAAATGTTGTGAGTGTAAAAGTAAAATAGGAGAGAGAATGAGTGGAGGGAATAATAAATTATAATGGTGTTGTGAGTATTAAAATAATGATAGGAGAGAGAATGAGTGGAGGAAATAGTGAATTTGTGGTTTGTAATGGGACGGAAAAAAAGGAATATTTGTGGTTTGTAATGGGACGGAGGGAGTATAATATGAAATAGTGATATTTAACATAAATATAGGAAAGTAAATAACAAAGAAAACAACAACAAATACGATTATGTAAACAATTTTCCTAATCAAAATTAGTAATATCTAATTAAATATCAATTAAAGTTAAATAATGTAATATGAGATAGTGACATTTAACGTAATTAGAGGAGAAATAACACGGAGAACAACAAAGAATACGATTATGTAAACAATTTTTCTTAACCAAATAACATCTTGAATCGAAAATATTTAAAGACATTAAATACATATATATTAAACCAATCCGTATTAGTTTAGAAATAATAAAAGGAAAAGGAAACCCAATTTTTTTAGACAATCCAAAATCCCAATTTTCCCATCCCCAGTAAACAAGAAAAATTATTTTGTACATTAAAAGCTTTAATCTCTTTGTAACATATTCAAAATATTACAACTTTATCCCTATTTTGTAAACAAAGTTTATTACAATCAATAAAAGGAAAAAAAAAATCACCTAATAGACTTTATCTTCATAATATATGTACAGAGTAATCTCATTTCAGTATTTCACCCCTAAAATATTTCATATCTCCTTCCCATTTAATCAATTATACATACATAATTATCTTAATCATTTGAAAAGAAAAATATATTATGTATAAATCTAATAGTGACTTAAATAAATAAATAAATAAGTAAATATTTTTTTTATTTCAAATGATTGAAACTCTATATATGTATAGATATTTAATTTCAACTATATATATATATACGTCACAATTCAGAAAAACATCTTTCCATCAATGTAACAATCAAATAATTAATTTTGTAAACAAAAAATTAAATATCATTTATTAGTAAACGAACAATAGTAATAATAAATAATATCATATTTGTTTACATTAACTCATCATGAACATAATTATAATATTCATTTCCAATTTAACTTATTTAATTTTGAGAAGAAAAATCAAAATCTTAAAAAAAAATAACAATTGTGTTAAATGAAAACTTTTTCCCAAACAATCCACTCTCTTATCAAACCCAACTCACTTCTTTCTCTCCCTCTTTCAAAATACCAATTCAACTATCTTTATTTTTTAGAATATTAACATAGAGTTCAAAGAAGAGGATTTCTTTTTTTGTCCAAATCGAATGAAAGTAGTCTCTATTTTTGGAGGAAATTTTTTTATGATTTTTGTTGAAAAAAAATTAAAAAAATAATAATTTATTATAAAATATTTCATTTATATTCAAGAAAGAGGATTTTTTTCTGTGTCCGAATCAAATGAAATTAGTCTCTATTTGTAAAGGAAAAAAATTATGAATTTTGGTGTAATTTTTTTTTAAATTAATTTAATATAAAATAATTGAGGTCAAAGAATTTGGGGGAAAAAAAATTCGTAAATTTAGGCATCCAATCAAAAGCACTTAATGTTGATTTCAATGTCTAATATCTATATTTATACCACGAACGTAAATGACTAAAATACCCTTGACAAATTTTCAAATTTAACCACTTGATGTTGACCTTTTTTAACGCCAAATTTCCATTTTGACCACTATCTTGCTTTTAATATAGTATAGATATAGATTATATGTCAAAAGCAAAAAACCTTATCTAAACAAGTTACTTAGGCGTCAAATTGTTGTCCTTTTGTGACTTTATACTTGCTTGTGCCAATTAATTGTTATATAAACACATTGTAGGTGAATAATGAAGTTAAGTTTTGTCATTCTATATGGTATACAAAGCATTCACGTTCCAACTCTCCAAACCCTAATATGTTTCTCTCCCACTGCCGCTCTCTACCATGTCTGCCACCACTTCAACCACCCTTTCCAACTCGGTCGATCCCAACAACCCTATTATCCTCGTTAACTTATCTCAATGCAAATCACTCACGCCCCTCACCTATCTCACCTTGGCATCCCAAATCACATCTCTACTATTCAGCCTAGACCTACTCAAGTTTGTCGATGACTCCCACCCTCAATCCCCCGCCAAAGTCACGGCAGACAATAAAGAAATTGAAAATCCCGCTTACAACACCTGGAACCGTCAAGATCGATTAATCCTAGGCTCTCTTATAGGAACCCTAGATTTCACCACCGCACCACTTGTTACTCAGGCCAAAACCTCTAGTGAGGCTTGGGACATCCTCAAAACTACATATGCAAACCCCTATAGAGGACATATTCTACAAGTAAGAGCCACCCTTGACTCTCTCATCAAAACCACTCAATTTATCACCAACTACATGCATGATATCAAATCATACGCTGACAAACTTGCCATCATGGACAAACCTATGGACTCTGAGGATAATGTTGCTAAGATCCTCAAGGGTCTTTATTATGACTCGTACAATCCTATCATTGACTCAATCCGAGCCCGTGATTCACTCATGACCTTTAAAGCCTTGCATGAAAAACTCATCCACCATGAGCTAACTCTACAACACACCCCTTCACCTGCTCCCTTTCCTACTTCCGCCCACACAAATCAAACCCGTCCCAATACCTTTCTCCCCTACAATCGCCCCACCTCCTCCTCCCTGGTGTGATCAGACCAGCGACAACACCAACCAACCCTCCCATTTCTACTAGCCCTGCTCCATTCAAAGGCAAATGTCAATATTGTCGCATAGATGGTCATGTTATCCCCATTGCCCCCAGTTCAAACGTGACTACCCTTCTGTCAACTTCCCACCACCAAACCTTTCTCCTCGGCCCAACCGCCCCAACTATCACCCAACCCTCATGTTCACACCGCCACTGCTCTACCTCATGCCCTGCCCTCCTCCGAGCTTATTGACGGTCGTGCCACCCATCATCTTTCCATTGACCTCTGAAATCTTGCTCTTCACCGTCCTTACAATGGCAACGATGATGTGATCGTAGGTGATGTCTCATCACTCTCAATCTCTAATATAGGTTCATTCACTCTCTCTTCTTCTACTCGTCAGTTTTTTTAACAATGTTCTTCATGTTTCCCAAATATCTCGTAACATATTATTTGTCTCTCAATTTTGCCTTGATAATAAAACTACTGTTGAATTCCTACCTTCTTCTTTTGTTAAATGCACTAGCGACGAATTAAACCCTTATCCATGTAAGCCTTGATCATGGAGTCTACATCTGGCATCCACCCCTCCTCAAGCTCACCACACCATCTCCATCTCGGCTCAATCATGGCATCATGGATTAGGGCATCCCTTTCCCCCCGTCCTCTCTTTTTTACGTAATCATTTTTCCTTGCCAGTTCCGTCTAGTTATTCCCTTCCTTGTAATTCATGCAAAATCAATAAAAGTCACAAGTTACCATTTTCATCTTCTTATCTTCACTCTTAAGCACCCCTTGAAATAATAATCTCTGGTGTTTGGACATCTCCCATATTATCTCGTGACCACTGTAAATATTATGTTATTTTTCCATTATACAAAACCTCTCAAAAATAAATTAGACACATTCCCCACCTTCAACCGATTTAAAGCTCATGTTATTTTCTTTTTAACCGCCTCATTGTTCAAGTATTCTTAGATAATGGAGGAGAATATCTCAAACTTACTCTGTCCTTCCTAAATAATGGCATCACACACCTCACATCTCTTCCCCACACCTCTGAACATAAAAGTTATGCCGAACGTCGTAATCACCACATTGTCGAAACCGATCTTATCCTTCTTTCTCATGCTAACCTTTCATTCACCTTTTGGCCATTTGCTTCACATCTGCCACTTACCTTATCAACCGTATGCCAACTGCCACACTAAACAACGACTCTCCTTATCTCCGCATGTTCAAAACCCCACCCAACTATACAAAACTTTGCAGCTTTGGTTGTCTTCATTATCATTGGCTCCGCCCCTACACCCCTTATAAACTAGCTCCCAAATAATTTTCTTGCATATTTGTTGGATACTCCCCTATCCAAAGTGCATATTATTGTCTCGACCCCACCACCCACCGTGTCTATACCTCTGGACATGTAAAATTTATTGAAACTGACTCCCTTTATCACTCTCTCTTTCCAAATCCACTCATACACCTATTACTATCTCTCTATCTCAATGGTGCCCCATAACCATTCCCCTCCTTCTTACCCCTAGCCTCAACCCTTTCGCTAATCCATCCACTCCATATGTCTCTCAAACACTGTCCATACAACTTGTTGTGACCTCTGATGTGATCACACTAGCAGCCACATCAACCCACCCACCTTACCCACATGTTGTTACTACTCCTAATGTGATCACATCAATCATCACATCTACAACCTCATATGCTCTACCAACCGGTGTCACCCTGGATGTTATCACACCCACACTCACACATCCTCAGCCACCCAATCCTGTCCACACCATAGTCTCTCGTTAAAAAAACAATATCATGAAACCTAATCCTAAATATGCTAGCCTTACTACCCTCTCCTAACCTACCAGCCTCCCTACCACAACCAAACAAGCCTTCTCTCACCCGCATTGGCGAACTGTGCTTGACAAATATAATGCCATCCAAAAATATAAAGTCGCCTTGTTGCCAAGGGCTTTCACCAATGCCTCGGAGTTGACTACTCCGAAACATTTTCCCTGGTTGTTAAACATGTCACTGTATGCCTCCTCCTCTCCCTTGCTATTAGTTAGGGGTGTAAACGAATCGAATCGAATCGAATATCAGCGTATTCGATTCGTATTCGATTCGTATTCGAATATTAAAATCGATTCGTATTCGTATTCGAATAAAAAAATTGATTCGTATTCGATTCGAAATTGATATTCGAATTATTCGATTCGAGTATTCGATTTGAGGCCCAATACCCAGCCCAGCCCAATACCAAGCCCAACACATTGTCCGGCCCATCCCAATAACAAACCTTGTGTTCAAACCAATTTTCGGCCCAGCAAAGGCAATTTCATAAACATAACAAAAAAAAAAACTTCAGTAACTACTAACTAGAGACCGTTGATAACAAAAAAAAAAGACTTAGTCAGCAGTGGAAACAGCAACTCATTGTTGTGAAAGCAGTTCTGATTTCATAAAAAACAGCAACTCATTGTTGTGATAACAAAATAAATTAAGGTTACACACCTTTCTCCTTAAGCAACTCATTATATATATAGTATATATATAATTATTAATTAATATTATATATATATATATATATATATATATATATATATATATATATATATATATTTATATATATATTATTCGAATAATATTCGCGAATACTCGAATCGAATATCGTGATTTATTATTCGTATTCGTTTACTAATCGAATCAATATAAAGATTCGAATTCGAATTCGAAATTTTCGAATACGAATACCGAATACTCGAATCGAATATCGAATCGAATAAAAAAAGTTCGCTTCGTTTACAACCTTACTATTAGTAACAACTGGACTATTCACCAACATGATGTTAATAATGCCTTTCTTCAAGGCACCTCAATAAACTGTATTCATGGCCCAAACCCTGGCTTTGTTGACCCCACCAACGCCACCTTTATTTGTAGCCTCTCTAATGCTGTTTATGGTCTTAAACAAACTACTCGAGTTTCGTTTACTGAGCTCAAAGCCTACCTCATCTCTTGCGACTTTCATCCTTTCTTTGCTTATCCATCTCTCTTCATCCTCACAAATTCTACTTATCTCTCTACCTTCTTGTATATGTCACTGACATTATAGTCACCGATCCATCTATGCCCCCTCTCCTCATTTATTTCTAGTATAGTCTCTCTCTTCTCGCTTAAGGATCTCGATCCATTATCTTACTTGTTGGGTATTGAAGTCACACCTCCCCTTGTTATTATAAAACTAACAAATTTCACACCAAAAGGTTTTTGACAACCCAAGGAGGTACTTTGCAAATATACCAAACTCTATAGGCAAAATCTACAATAATTTCTCCAAAGACAACTCAAAAACAAATTTCCACTTTGATTTACAACTCCACCTTCAGATTTTTCTCATCAGCAAGATCCACTCCTCCCCTTCAATCTACTCAAAGGTATAATCATTTCGTTCAGATCTAAAATCCTTAATATCATATTTCAATCTTCCATCAAACCCCCGTTCTTCATTTGCAGATCCAAAACATGGATTTCATGAAGGTGTTCGATCAAACCGTCCGTGAAATGTAAGCTCAATTATCGATCCTCGCTGTTTTTTATTCTTCCTAATTTTATCGATTTTTTTGATTATTTATCTTTAATGAGGAAAAAATTGACGTTTCTCTTGCACTAATTCTTTCGTTTTGGTTTTGAAATGGATTGTAGAAAGAGGGAGGTGAATTTGAAAGTGTTGAAGGTTCCTGAGATCGAACAGAAGGTAAGAACAACAACATCACTGTTTACTTGCTCTAAATTATGAACTTGCACACACACACAAACACACAAAGTTAGTTTAACACTACCCTTTAATTTAGAGCACCTTCAATAATACTATCAATTGCAAGTTTTAGATCTTCATTTGTATAATTAAATCAACCTAAAATTATTGTTCAAAGTTTCTTCGTAATAAATGCAAAAAAAGTGGGACAATCATTTTGGGACGGAGGGAGTAGTTCATTATATCTCATGTCAATTTTCTTTAAGATAGTAGTTATGATTATTGATTTTGAGACAGGTACTTGATGCAACGGATGATGAACCTTGGGGTCCTCATGGCAGTGTCTTGGCAGAGATTGCACAGGCCACTAAAAAATTGTACGTTATAAGTTTGTGTTATACGATTTGATATAAGATTCTCATTCCTTCTTCTACTGGTACGGAAAATTGAATGATCTGGTTTAAATATAATTAACTCATTTGTTGTTATATCTTCCAGCTCCGAATGTCAGATGGTTATGAATGTTCTTTGGACAAGGTTGGGTGAAACTGGAAAAAACTGGCGTTTTGTTTACAAGGTCTGCTTTGTGTGATCTCACATTTGCAATTCATTTCTGTCACGCGATCCAAAAGAAAGCTTCCATTTCTTCTTATTCATTTTTTTTTTGTTTCATTTGGTTTCCTGTTATCCTCCCATTTTGACCATTGCATTCTGAGATCATTCTTCCAGGCACTAGCTGTTATAGAGTATTTGGTGGCAAATGGTTCCGAGCGAGCAGTTGATGACATCATAGAGCATACTTTCCAGATCTCGGTGTGTATTCTGTTTCTCTCTGCCAAATCTATCCTTCATTTCTTTTAATGGTTGACTAATTTAGTTCTCTGAAATTCATTTTCAAATTGGCAAAGTCTCTTTCAACTTTTGAATATGTTGAGCCAAATGGGAAGGATAATGGTATGAATGTGAGAAAAAAGGTGGAGAATATAGTGGCTCTCTTGAATGATAAAGATAAGATACAAGAAGCTAGAAATAAAGCTGATGCGAACCGTGATAAGTAAGTTCATAAGCTAGAAAACGTTATAAGTTATGATTTTTTGAAGTCTTGCAATCATTGGATTTATGTCACTGAGTGGATTATGGTCATGAGATTGCTAGGTACTTTGGACTTTCGTCAACTGGAATAACATATAAGTCAAGTTCAACCTCAATGGGCAGCAACGGCTCTCTCAGTGGTGATCGCTATGGAGGATTTGGCAGTACAAAAGATGGTGAAGCATTTAGAGATAGTTATAAAGAGAGTGGCCGATCAGCCGAAGATAAGTTTGACAAAAGTGCTTCTAAGCCACGTCGTGGGGTCACTGATAGTAGCCAAGAATATTCGTCGAAGAAAGTGTCTACTCGTCATGGCGGGTTTGTCCCTTCACTTTGGTTCTCACTTTACAAAATTTTGTGTAGTGTGTGTGTGTGTGTATGGTTGAAATAAGCTAATTTAATGGGAATTGGGGCAAATATTCATGCTATATATAGTCATCATGAGCACCATTTATAGGATGATACATGAATGTGACATGTTCAGTTTTCAAATTTCTTTCTGTCAATTTCGAAAGAAATTCATCATATGGTAGCTCCACTTAAAATTCTATATTTAGTGGCCAGTGTTTTCTTAGGTCTGAGGATATTTAGATGCAGAAATTGTGCTTTTTGTTTTTTTAATTCGCATTTGATTGTAATGAGTTGTCATAATGGTTAACGGCCTTACCAGGGAAAAGTGCTAAAGCACATGCTTGTTTATTGAACGTCACCTTTTGTCTGTCTTTGCTATCCAGAAGATACTCTGTACTGCATGTGGTTGTTGTTTCTGCTTGACCAATGCAATTCTTTTTTTTTTGGAATTCATCATTATGCTGTCCCACACGGCAATTTGAATGCAATATACTTTGTACATCTGATATTCTTCTTTTAACCCAACAAATAATATATTAAAAAAGAAGATAAGGAATCTAGCATGTTGGAACTTCTTGTTATCATCAAACCAATCCTTTCTTCTTTCTTCGTTTTCTTGTCATTTTTGTGTGCAGAAATATTTTTGTTATTGCATGCTGATTTGCCTTTGGGTTCTTGTATGCGCAACTTTCTTCTTCTTTCCTTGTTTTATTTTTTGGCTAATATTGAGGCTGTTCTCCAGCAAAAGTCAAGATTCTTCAGTGACTAGATCATCAAAACCAAAAGCAAAGATGACAGATTCCGATGAGTATGCCTCAGCGTCTTCAGAGGGCTTGAGTGTGCCTTCTAACAACAACGAGGACGATGATGATTTTGATCCTCGAGGACTGTCCAGTTCGAGTAAGTATCCTGAATTATGCATGCAATACTGTGTTCTATTTTATATTAGTCCCACACAGCCTATTGCCTTTGAAACACTCTGGTTATTTGACACATAATCCCTCTGCCCCCTCTCACCCGCAAAAAAAGAGAAGTAAAGGCCCGCTTTCCTTAAGTCAACCTAAGACAACATCAAATTAAACATATATTTATTGAGATAATAGGGAATATAATTCCAATCATTGAAAGAATATGAGAAGGCTAATAAGAAAAACTCTTTTAGTTTCATAACAAAAAGTGTTTTTATGACTGTTTAAAGTTCAATCAAGTTGATCAAAAAAAGTCAAAGCGAGTTTATATTATTTATTTATGTGTGGGAATGAGGGTATACCTACAACATTTAGTTCTGCTTTTATATCTTCCAAACCGAAAATTATCATTTACATATTTACACAACAGAAATAAAGAAACTACAGACTAGATTCGATTTCCAATTCTTAGAACTGTGGAGATTCTTTTCCTAGAAAAAAGAGAAAGAAAACAAGTAAGAAAAGAAATGTGCGAGGTTTCGGGACCAACCACAAGTTTGGGATTAAAAAGGTCCCAGTTTTGGATTTTTTTTTTCTTGGAATGATCTAAAATATAGTGTTACTAGCCTAAGCCCGTGTCCAAGGCCACGTTTTTTGTTTTTTTTTTTTTTTTTTTTAATTTAAATTTTTTTTTTTCAAGGGCGAAATGGGAAAGAAACAAAAAAATGAGGGCAAAATGGGAATTTCCCCCCTTGGAACTGTTCATAGAACTGTTCAAAAGGGGGGTTCCATTTATAATATAGATTGGCTATTGGGATGGCTAATGGAATATAATGACTTTGTTGATGCCCACTTACCCATTCCAAAACAAAGATATAAAGAAGATTTTCTTTAAGAAGCCCAAGTTCAGAGTGTTTCTAGTACTAGCCGTTATTGCAGTAAATGTTTTCACACTAATGCAAACACATCTGTTCTGAGTGAATGGTGTCAAACTTACAAGAGCTCGAGGCAATCCCATCATCACCAGGGCATTGTAAAATATTTGTAAAAATTTCAGTAACTGTGTGCTTCTATGTGCCCTTCAATTGGAATGAGTATTTTCTTGGCTTCCAAGTGTTTGATATGTAATGCATGCTCTACTGTTTGTTGGACTTCTCCAAGTCTTTGAAGTACCTTTGTCAAGCTTGAAGCAAGGCGTTTACACAATGTGCCATGTATTTGATTTGTCTTATTGGGCATGCACCGAAAATGGTTCTAGAATTCACATTGACTAATACTCCCTCCATCCCATAATGATTGTCCCGTTTGACTATTCAAACATTTTAACAACGTATTTTCATTTCCATCACTAACCTTAATGAGGTTTACTTATTACTTCATTACTTTCTCTTCCATGATTGGGCCTCTCATCCTCTCCTCTCCTTGGTTGGCAATTGAGGAAGTTCAATGATTTGAACCTAACACTTTTATAATGAGACTAACTTTTTGGTACATGCAAAAATGGCAAATGAGAACATCTTTATGGGACGGAGGGAGTATTATTCAACCCAAATTACAGAACCCGTTTCCAAGTTCATGTTTTGGAAAGTGAATCTTCGTCTATTGAGTTCTTTAGTTGATAATCTAATCATTTTGAATGATCTGATCCCGAAATTTAGAAGCTAGAAACAGTTTCTATAATTCACGGTTGTATGCTCATTCACATATATGGCAGATTATCACCTTTCTTGCATATCAAGACTATTTTCTTTAGTAGTAATTATCGTGTTTGTCTGCAAAAATTTAACAGAGGAAGTATAGCAGATACTCCCTCCGTTTCGAGTTAAGAGTCCACACTATTCTATTTGAGACATATAAAGAGTACTAATTCAGTGGGATAACGTGGTTTCTTTAGCTTCTCTTTGGGCATATGCTGATGGTGGAATAAGGGGGTTGTCTCTTAATGATTTGAAAAGTGACTGGGCTGCTGCTATTTCCTAGTATATTATCCATGTATTTTGTTTTTTGTTCTTTGTAGACGGACCTCTTGTTCATCTGGTTGTAAATTGACCTTCTTTTTAAAACAATTCTTCTTTCCTAAAAAAAAGAGTGCTATTTCAGTGATAAGCTATAAATATTTGATTTACAACTTATGTTTTTCTTTCATGATCAAAATATGATATATCCTTGCGTGTTTCTTTTTAGAAAAAAACATCTGTCCCAAAATAAGAGCCCCTTATTCCTTTTTTGGGACGTCCCAACAAAATTCTCCCTTACAACATTTCCACTTAGGCATAAAATGTTTACATTTTTATCCTTTGGTCAACCCTATCATTCATAGTGGGCCTTTCTTTTTAGCCATAGAAAGTTCACATTTTTACCCTTGATAAATATTCATCCATAATGGTCAAAGGGGACTCTTATTTTGGGACGGAGATGTATAACTTTAATTTATAAATCATAAGAAATACAAAGGCGTAAAAGTACAAAATTAAAAGTTTGACTATCGAGCATGGACGTGGAATGAAAGGAGTACATCTTAAAATGGTAGCTATGCAACTAAAAATTGTAGCAACCCACAACCCCAACAAATGGAAGGGGAGGGGGTGAGAGTCCAGATTTCCTATACCACTTTCATGAATGTACAACCAATGATCTTAAACTAGTTGTTAGCCATGGAAGAATCTAAGCCGTAGGATCATTCGTGATAGCTTTGACATGGGTTCACCATTTTCTCGTGTTGTTAATTGCTGTTCAGAAGCTGGTGCTGGTGCTGCAATTTCCCCCCAAGTGGATTTGTTCGGTGACCTCATGGATGCACCAGTGTCTATTGCCACAGAGATGTCTTTTGGGAATAGCACTTCAGAAGAAGTTGATTTGTTTGCTGATGCCAGTTTTGTATCGGCCCCATCACATCAAGAATCAGGGGGAGATTACCAATCTGAGGTTAGTTCTTCTCTTCCTGGATGGTGAATCATCAGGATATTTACTACCTTCAGAATTCCAAAACTCAATGGAGAATAAAATTATGCTGAAGAAGAATCTGTTGAAGAATCTCTACTGAAAACTTGAAACAATGTGAATACCGCAATTCCAATGCAGTTGTTATGTCTTTTCTCCAGAATATTTCTCCCTCCGTCCCATAATAAATGTCGCACTTTCTTTTTTGGTCCGTTCCAATATAAATGTCGCATTTCTAAATAAGGAAATAGACTAAGTGTAATTTTAACGTTGTACAAGCAATGTACAAACAAGTAAAGCAAATTTCTTAAAAACGTGCAACATTTATTTTGCGACAGAGGAAGTAGTTTTTTTTTTTCTTTTTGATATGAAATGGATTATGGTATGTACTCCCTTCGTCCCAAAATGAATGTCCCAAAAATTTCAAATCTGCTCTTGATCAATAGCAAATTTGAATTTATTTTGGACACTCATTTTGGGACGGAGGGAGTACCGTTTAACATATCTAGCTATTTTCTGCAGAGCAAGGTTGATTTATTTGCTTCCCAAACTGCGGTATCTTCTGCAGCTTCTCCAGCAGTTGACTTTTTTGCTACACCTGATCCAGTTCCGCAACCTGAGAACAAGTCTTCAGAATCTGTCCCGAGTACAACGAAATCAGTTGATCCATTTGCTTCTGTTCCACTAAACAACTTTGATGGCTCTGATCGTTTTGGTGCTTTTACCTCCCCGGCTGAATCTGTATCTACGGAGCTCACACAAAATTCCATCAATAATGGCGGCCTTTACAACCTGAATGAAAAAACTAACTCTCCAGCCAAGAAAGATGCATTCCAGGTTAAATCTGGAATTTGGGCCGATTCCTTGAGCCGTGGATTGATTGATCTCAACATTTCTGCACGTAAGTAATACCTTAATTTGTCTTCTTACAAAAAAGTCTCTTTATGAAAATTCTCTTGAAAACATTTTTGGATGCAGCCATGCAGGTACTTCTAATTTTAGTTTAGAAATAGAATTCTGCCATTAAAGGAGCCAAAAGTAAATTATACTCCGTCAATAAATGAATTTCCAAATTCAACAATTTTTTGTCCCAATTGTCCCTAAACGCTTTTTTACCATTTTTTTCGCTATTCATTTCATTATCGTCAAACAAAATGTTTAGAAAATGGATAACAAGAATATTTATACATCTATGCCATTTAAATGTATAAAAAATACACATTTTCAGAGTGTCCCTTAAAACGAAATTTGTACATTCATTTAGGGACGGAGGGAGTAGCCAATTGTTGTGATTCTGGAGTGTTTTTCACAAGTTCCACTAGTGTGTTTCCCCTACAGAGTCACATGCACGCACACGTGTTTTCCCTACACAAACACATTTTTTCCCTTCACATAAACACGCTTTAATATCTTGATTCTTTCAGTTTAAAAGGCATTATTCTTTTATTTTTATTTATTTATAGTAAAATTGGCTCCGCCTCCTCCAATAGTTGATTGCCTTTCTTTCTGAATTTGCATTTTCTGTCAAAACTTGGTTCCAGCAAAAAAGGTAAATCTATCAGATGTAGGCATTGTGGGTGGGCTAACCGATGGATTAGAGGAGAAGGTCAAGGGCTCCCCTACATCATTTTACATGGGCAGAGCAATGGGCTCAGGAACAGGGCTCGGTAAATCTAATGGCTTCACATCAACATCTTCATCAGCAACGGATTTAGATGACTTCTTTTCTAATGTTAGCAGCCAACAACATCAATTCGGCGGCTTCCAAAAATAATGCCTCCCCCCCTTTTTATTTCTACTATTTTTACGGAATATATTTTTGGTTTTCCGAAAAATTGAATGTGTGAAAGAGGATGTTGAGGTGTTTATATACATGACAAAAGTTTGTATCAGAGAAAGTGTCAATAACCTGGTGGGAATACAAAAGAGTGACATTGCTTATGTGTATCTGTTATAAACAACAGCTTGTGTTTGTGCCTATTTTCTTGTATTGAGAAACACTGATCATCCGTTACTTGTATTACATTTTTCATTGATTTGGATGCAAATGCACAAAATAGAAAATATAAGTACTCCCGTATGTCCCAAAGTGAATGTTCAAATTTTATTTTAATGGAGATTCTGAAAATATGTGTTTTTTAAATACATTTTAATGACAAAGATGCGTGCGCGCACACACACACACACACACACACACACACACACATATATAAATATATATATATATATATATATTTATGTATTATTCACTTTCTAAACATCTAAATTTTACGATAATAAAATGATTAGCGAAAAAATTGGTCAAAAGACATTTAGGGACAGTTATTTTAAGAAAACATTCATTTAGAGACATTTTTTTTTGAATTTGGATATTCATTAGGGAATTTCGAACCGCTCAACCATTTCTCCGCCCTACAGTCTGGATGTTGCCACCTAGCCTACCTTTGTGCTTGACGATCGAGAGATGTGTCCGAGTTCGGTTGGATTCACAAATTTCTTAATCAATCTCAGCCAAACAAGTTGATGAACTCACCTACGTGGGGTTAAATGAATTGAAGACCATAGGGTGGAGGGTTGAAGCCAATTTGGATGGAGCGGTACCACGTCCTTCATTAGGGAGAGGGAGTAATTGTTTTCGGGTCAAATGCCTAAGAATTGTACTCTGTAAGACTGTAACTAATATTTCTGTGATGGATGTTTATTATTATTTTTTATTCATATTTTATTATTTTTAACACTCCATGATGAATGTTTAAGACTATGAGTTTTCAAAAAAAAAAAAAAAAAAAAGAGTCTTAAAGACAATTATGATCAAACTCCCAATTGGGTCTGCATTCTGCAAGTTACTAACTACAATAAAAAACTAAAAATTTAAAAGAATAAAGTACCCCTATACATTCCGGTTACAACAAATCTCTCCACTTATCTTTGTTTGAACCACACATTTTTTTAATGGATATTTTA
This sequence comes from Adenophora triphylla var. japonica, assembly GCA_022495995.1. Lineage (NCBI taxonomy): Eukaryota > Viridiplantae > Streptophyta > Magnoliopsida > Asterales > Campanulaceae > Adenophora > Adenophora triphylla. The sequence continues at coordinate 146,979 of JAFEMH010003839.1, forward strand.
ATTAATAATTGGCTTAATATAAATCTACTATACAAGAGTCACAGTCACTAAAAACTTGAAAATGCATTTGCATTATATAAGGTTCGAGTTTCTGACCCCAAAAAAAATACCGCATAACGATTAATTTAGAGATATTTGGCAAACTACCGCCCACGTAACTACCGTTTCAAGAAGGGATGGCTAAAAACCTAATGGGCCTTGGCCTTGTGGTATCTTGAGTGGCTTTTCTTCGGGGAGGTCGCGTGTTCGATTCCCCCTGAGGGAATTCTTGTGATTTAATTTATACCACGGGTTTCAGGCTCCTTAGAACCCCTCCTTTACTCTCAATAAATTTTCCTATCAGTATAAAAAAATTAAAAAATCCTTATCATATATCGTTCACATTACCATGCTGCAATGCTCATTGTTATAGCCTTGCGTCATCATCTGGATATAAGTATTTATATTTAATCTACACCCTATAAAATTTTTAGAAAAACGAACAATCTACTTCCCTGTATCAAAATAAGTGTCCAGAAAAACATTCAAATTTACTCTTAATTAATCAAAAGTAAATTTAATTTTTTTTTGAATATATATTTTGGGACGGAGGAGGTATGGTAACCACTCCAACTAGCCCAACATCTCTTCTCCCGGGAGGCATCTGACTTACATATGACAATCATCGAGTTTACCGGGAGGCTGCTAGTCTTATATCGGATCAACTGCCGACTCGAAATCGACCGGTGAACCATCGCTCATCCGCACGTGAATCTTTCTCTCGAAATAGAAGACGGTTTTCTTTTGACACAAGACGCAGGTCCGAGTGGCACTGGATGAAAGCCAGATTTGAAAATATATCCACGCGAAAAAATAATCACTCTTTAAACATAATGAAATTTACGTGAATAGAGGGGCACCAAACACATTGACATCCGATTTTGGTAAGACTTGATCAGAATCACATTTTATGGTAAGAACTCAATTCCGAGTGAGTTGAATTCAAAGGATAATTTCTTTACACATTGCTTCTATTGCAGTCTTTTTATATACTCCCTCCGTCCCATGTGATTACAAACCAATTTCTTGGGCACAATAATTAAGAAGTATTATTAAGATAATGAAAATGTGTGGTAGGAAATGAAGAGAGAGAATGAGTGGAGTTGGTTGAATAAATTGTGTGGTAGGAAATGAAGAGAGAGAATGAGTGGGTGGGGTAGGGTGAATATAAAATAATAAATTTATTTCCATTTTGAACAGTTTGTATTCACGTGGGACGGACCAAAAAGGAAATAAGTTTGTATTCTCGTGGGACGGAGGGAGTATATAAAAATGAGGTTTGGTATTAATTAATGGCGGGAAACAACTACTCCCTCCGTCCCGGTTCACTTGGCATCAACTTTTTGGGTGTAGGAATTAAGAAAAAGTGATGTAAGAAAGAGAAAAAGTTAAATGTTGTGAGTATGAAGAATTAAATAGGAGAGAGAATGAGTGGGAGGAATAGTTAGGAGAGAGAATGTTGTGAGTGTAAAAGTGAAGTAGGAGAGAGAATGAGTGGAGGGAATAGTGAATATTCTTTTCCATTTTGGGCAGTGCCAAGTGAAGTGGGACGACCCAAAATAGAAATTAGTGCCAAGTGAAGTGGGGCGGAGGGAGTATATCCTTATTGTGGAGTTGAGTTTTATATATATAAAAAATTTAGTTTTTGACTTTGTTTTAGAAGATGAATTTCTAATAGTTTATTTTATCCATTAGGTTGGTTGCATTTGAGTGACAATTTTGACTCATATTTTTAGGTGAATTCATTTGAATATTGAGTTGTTTACCCTAGAAAGTGTTTACTAATATTTCCTCATATGTCTTCTCCACTTTTTCTGTATCAAAGATTGATACTTAAAAGTGCTAAAAATTACATTTCGTGTGATTTGAATCTCTGACCTCTCATATAATTTCATATAAAAAGAGAAATCAGATGCTGATTCAACTAAAGATCTTTCGCCTATTACAATCTAGTTTCTTAGCATTGGATGGAACTAAAGATGGCCATAATATTTGGAACCGATGTAAATTCACCATTGGCCCCATTCTATAGATTCTCAAGATCAATGGAATCACAAGGTACACGCTTCCGTATTATTCTTCTTCTTCTTCTCCTTCTCTTCTTAATCTAGTTGTGAGTCGGTTCATGGTTAATGGATCGTTTATGTTTTAACAATTGGTATCAGAGCCTGGTTATATACTAGATTGAGTTTGAAATTCTTATAAAGCCTTATGCTTTAATTCTTGTATGATTTCATTTAGTTTTTGTTCTTGTTCATGATACTCATCTTGTCTAAGAGTAATATATTCATAAACTTCATTCTATTTCTGATTTTGGTTTACTCAAGGCTTTCAATTCTTAATGTAAGATTATCCTATTTTGGACATAGCCACCATCATTTGATGCGTTGTGAGTTTGTTCAAATGTATAGCCACACATTTAAAAATGTGATGTGAGTATAAGGATCTACTTGCTTTGGTTGAATAATCATTCACCATTAAGTTAAGAATTGATAGTCTAAAGGGTATCGATGTTATGTCTCGTTGTCCCGGCAAAGGGCCCGGCGCCCTCCGAGGCGCGGGCCTAGCCGATGTGTAGACCGGTATCGGACCTCAAAGTGGGCGTAGCCCCGCAGTGGCATGACTCTCTCTATTTGGTTCAAAACTGTTCGTAAAAGGGTTCAAACTGTTCATAAAAGGGTGTTAAAAATGGTGACTTTTCGTCAAATCTCGGGCACGTGGGCGGTCGCCCATCTTGATCCGGGCGGTCGCCCATGTGTACAAGAACTTCAATGGTGAAATGCAGCTTGGGCGGTCGCCCATCTTGACCTCGGGCGGTCGCCCATGTGTACCGACTTCAAAATTTGTGGAATTGAAGCTTGGGCGGTCGCCCACCTTGACCTGCGCGGCCGCCCATGTGTGCAGAAGCTTCAATGTTTATAGAACTGCAATTTTTTGATCATTCGTACCCTTTTGGTCATTTGTGATAATTTGTTAGTAAATTATAGTATCTGGACACCATCGCGCTTCGCGGTTCTTAGAGTTATCGAACTTTAAGAATGGACGGGTAGAACAAAAGGATACTATCTTTTAATGATAAATTTCACTTATTTATTTACCCTTTAAATTTTCGTAAATAACCTTAAGGCCTTTTGTTTCCGATTAATTATATCCTTAACATTTTGGACATAATTAACATGCTTGTTTCCCAAAGGAGACCTTGTTGATTAAATTCAAACTTGTTAAAAGATGAATGTAAATATTGATATGTGATAACATGCTTGTTTCCCAAAGGAGACCTTGTTGTTGACTAAGTATTTACATTCATGGGGTAATAATTGAACTAAACTTTTGGTCATTTTAAATGCTGTGAACCATCCCAAAGGAAGGCGGGTGTTTAAAGTGAATTGTTTATATTCTTTATTGCCGGGGAACAAGTACCTTAAACTTTAGGACACTTTTTGTACTTGATTCGGCCCAAAGGAAGGCAAGTATTTAAAGTGTGTTGTTTAAGATATTTGTACCTTAAGATAAATCAAATTGTGAGTCAATTCGCAATCCAAAGATTAGTCTTGATGTCATGTTGATTATCTTTTATTTTGATGGAATTCATTTGATATAATTAATCATTATGTAGTTTCTTATATATGTTTTATTTCATTCTTGTTCTTCTCCTTCAGATTTGATTAATGCTTCATCCGTAACTACTGCTATAAATGATGTACCTTTGCTTACTGGGACTAAACTTAAAACTTGGAAAAATAATATAACAATGATCTTAGGCAATATGGACATCAATCACGCATTTGGGGAATCAAGTCCCGCTGCTCTCACTAAAGGAAATACCGTTATAGAACGGAAAAATGTTGAGCAATGGGAATGGTCCAACCGCGTGAGTCTAATGATCATGGAAAATGCAGCTTGCAGACATTTTTGGACAATGTCTCTGAAATCGAAAATGCTGAGTTTTTTCTTGAATTCTTGTGGAAACTTGTTTCCATTCGATACAAGGGTGACGAAAATCTTCGGGAGTACATTATCGAATTATTTCATCTTTCGATCAAACTAAAAGCACTTAAGTTAGAGATTTCGGAAGATTTGCTCGTGCACTTAGTTTTGATCTATCTTCCTCCTCAATTTGGTCCTTTTGAAGTGACCTATAAATGTCAAAAGAAAAAGTGGAATATTAATGGATTACTTTCACATATGACATTAGAGGAAGATAGAATGAAATATCTCAAATTAGAAAGTACTCACTCATCATTTACTTCTTCTCGTGGGATTAAGAGAAGAGGGAAGAAAATTGCGGTTGCAAGTAAGAAGCATAAGGGATCATTTAAGGATCATAAAGTCAAGAAATGCTTCTTTTGCAAGGACCTTACTCGCATGAAGAACGACTACCATAAATATCGCGAATGGCGAATTCAGGATGGTATGTCATTTGGTCTTGTTTGTACTAAGGCAAATTTGGTTTCAATTCCTTAATATGCATAGTGGTTGTATTTGGTGCAACAACTCACATTAGTTCATGTATGCATTGTTGCTGAATTACCGAATCCCAGCCAAGATGAGAAATACATCTATATGGAAGTCTGGAAATCCGGTTGAAGATATAGGCATAGGGATTTTTGTTAAGTACTGGCTATTATTTTGTATTAAATAATACATTTATTGTACCGTCATTTAGGCGAATTTGATATCACACGTATTTGATCGGGAAGGTTATTCCTGTTCATTTGGTAATAATAAATGTGATCTTATTTTCAATTCCGAGGTTGTCGGTATTAGTACTTTATCTTAACAATGACAATTTTATTTACTTCAAACAAGAAATACTATTAATGAGTCCCATAATAATGAAACCAAAACTAAAGGCACTAAGCAAACGTTATCAAGTGAAAATTCTTGTATTCTATGGCATAGGCGTTTGGGTCATATCTCCAAAGGGAGAATTGATAAAGCTTATGTCGGAGGGAATTCTAAAAACAACTTGATACTCCTGGATAAAACTTTTGCATTAAAGTGTTTTAAAGAATAAATTTACAAACATTAAAGGAAATAGAATTTTGAGAGTATCAAACGTCTTGGAACTAATTCATATGGACATTTGTGGACCATTCATTAGCCCTTCATGGAATGGTCAACAATATTTCATTACGTTCATGGATGATTACTCGTTATGGATACATTATTTTCTTCATGTAAAGTTTCAATCATTGGTCGTTTTCAAGTCTTTTAAGGCATAAGAAAGACTATTAAGAACGTTAAATCCGATCATGGTAGTGAAAACTACGGACGGTATAACGTATTGGGTGAATAACGTCCGGGTCCTTTATATTCGCTATTTTGAAGAGTGTAGGATTGTCCCTCACTACACCATGCCGGGAAAATCTAGCATAGTATATTGGAGAGACATAATAGAATCCTTAAAGATATGGTAAGAAGTATGTTTTCTTGTACTTCTTTACCTCACTCGTTATGGGCGAAGCATTAAAAACCGCAGCTTATATTCTCAATAGAGCACCTTCAAAAAGCTACCGACAAAACCCCTTATGAGTTATGGACGAATAAGAAACCGTCCTTAAATCATCTTCATGTATGGGGGTGTCCAGCAGAAGCTAGACCTTATAGGCCTAATGAGGGCAAACTGGACCTAAATACTGTTAGTAGCTATTTTGTAGGGTATGCCGAGAGATCTAGGGAATATAAATTTTATGACCCGAAAACTAGAACATTTTTTTTGAGACTGGCAATTTTAGGTTCCTTAAGGATGTTGAATTTAGTGGGAGAAATAGTAATGATTTTGAATTTGAAGAGTTAGAGGAACCACTCTTTATTCCTCAAACTTTAGTTCCTGTTGGAAATCAAGTAATTGTACCTGAAATTCAACAAAGAACATACAATTCAAAATAATATAAAGACTCCCGTAAATAACGGACAACATGAGAATGTTGGACATAATGAAATTCAACAACCTCAAAATGAGGATGAACCGGTGCCCTTAAGGAGATCTACTAGAGAAAGAAGAAGTTCTATTTCGGATATTTATGATATGTATCTTGCGGAGAATGAGGACACCTTAGTTCTAGTGGGAGATGATCTAATCACCTTCCATGAAGCCATTAATAGTTCTAATTCTCATAAGTGGATCAATGCCATTAATGAGGAGTTAAAATCAATAAAAGACAATGACATTTGGGATCTTGTCCCATTACCTCGAAGGTGTAAAACCTATTGGTTATAAATTGATATTTAAAACCAATAGGGATTAGCAAGGTAATATGGAAAGATATAATGCACGTCTTGTTGCTAATGGATTTACTCAAAAGGAAAGCATTGATTATAAAGAAACATTTTTCCGGTATCTTCTAAAACCTCTTTTATGATCATTATGGCATTAGTGGCACATTATGATCTTGAGCTTCATCAAATGGATGTTAAGACAGTTTTTTTCAATGGCAACATTGAGGAAACTATCTATATGAAGAAATCAGAAATGGTGACTAATTCGGATCAAACTAGTCAACTGGTTTGTAAACTTAAGAAATCCATTTATGGGCTTAAGCAAGATCTCGTCAATGGTACTTAAAATTTAACCAAGTTATTCTTTCATTTGGCTTTGAAATTAATCTTGGTGAAGATTGGGTGTACCATAAGTTCAGTGGGAGTAGATTTATTATTTTGGTCTTATATGTGGATGATATTTGAATGATATTTTCTTGCTAGTAATGATAAGGACCTTCTAAAAACTAAGAAATTTCTCAAACAAATTTGAGATGAAAGATCTTGGTAAGGCATCTTTTGTATTGGGAATTCAAATTCATCGTGATCATTCATGAGGTATTTTGGGATTATCATAAAAGAGCTATATAGAGAAGGTATTACAAAGGTTTAGCATGGAAAATTGTAAACCACATGACACCCCGTCTCTAAGGGAGATAAATTCGCTTAAAGTAAATGTCCTAAAGATTAATTTTAAATCCAAGTATACGGAAAATATCCCTTATGCACCGGCAGTAGAAAGCTTAATGTATGCGCAAGTCTGTACTGCATGGACCTTGTATTTATTATTGGGATGCTTGGTCAATACCAAAGAAATTCGGAAAGAAGAACATTAAGTCGCATCCAAAAGAATGATGAAGTACCTATAAAACATTAAACTACATGCTTATGTATATAAAATCGGATCATTTTGAGATCATTAAGTATTCCGATTATGTCTTAGTGGATGCAAAGATGTCGAAAGACATCATATGGTTATGTCTCTTGTTGAAGAGAAATAAGTATAAAATGAACAAATAGATATACAACTTATAGGATCAAACTCCATGTTATTGGATTCATTTTGTAAAGCGTAATCTCTTTTGATGTTTCACGAGCATACTGCTCATATGGGTGAAACGACTTTTGATAATGCTTAAATCAGTGGGAGTTTGTGTTGTTTTCTATTTCTTTGTGTTGTTATTATTTATATTGATCTCATTTGGTTAAGTAGGACTAGTTGGAGAATATATATATATGCGTTCTTCATATATATTCATTAATATTCCATGCTACATATCTATACTTAATCTATGTCGTTTAGTTGGATATATATATGTGATTAATGTGGGTTTAGTTGCGAATCAATTACAACGACTACCCCTTTAGTCCCTATACTTATAAGACTAATGGACGGGATTGTGTTGGATGACAATAAACGTGCACATAAGGGTTGTCATTCATGTTATAAATGATTAAGGAATTTATTTAGTAAAAGATACATATTAATATTAATCCAAGTGGGAGATTGTTAGAACATGGATTAATTAATATGTGTTATTTAATTCCATTTGTTATAATCATTTAATAATGTTAAAGTATAGACAAAATGTGTAGAATTCCATTAGGTGTAAGTACCATTAAATGATGGGCATAATGGTAACTTCACACCATCATCTTTATGAAGGGGTGTAGTCCCTAAATGAAGTGCCCCTTGGATTCATATATAAAGGCCTATCCATCAAGCCTATGAATCTACTAGTTACATCATTTCTCATTCAGTCAAAACTCTTCCTAAGTAATTGAAGATTAAAGAGATTAAGGGCACTTATCATTTAGAAGATCTACTCTTCCCTACTTTCTCATTTATTCAAGAACAAGATCAAGAACACAATCATGGAATCACAAGGTACACGCTTCCGTATTATTCTTCTTCTTCTTCTCCTTCTCTTCTTAATCTAGTTGTGAGTCGGTTCATGGTTAATGGATCGTTTATGTTTTAACACAAGGTGATTTCAGCTTTGGGTGTTGGATTTAGGTTAGGTTTGCTAAATGGCCCTAATAGTTTAGTTGGGAAAGAGTCTGGAAAGGGGTTACTTCCAATGTCCACTTGAGAGGTTTTTGAACAAGTATTACTGTTTTTGAGAGGTTTCATTTCGTCTCTTACCCATTTTTGTGAAATTTATTTTTAAAAATAACAAATTACCCCTTAAATCTTTAAAGGGAGTAATTTATTATTTGGAGTTTGCATTGAGAAGATTTAGGGGTAAAATAGTCTTTTTCATTTAAATAAAGTTGACAAAAAGAGGCAAGTGAGATGAAACAAAACCTCAAAGGCCAGTAATATTTATCCAAATATCAGAGATGACATTGAAATTAAGCCATTCGGAGACAATTCATGTATGGAGATTAAGCATTTTGACATTTTAATAAAGGGCAGCTCGGTGTACAAGATATTCTCGCGTAGCGAGGTTTCAGAAAACTCCCCACTACAAGGGTGAATTGCGTGTGAACATACTGTACTAGCAACATGTAGAGCACTAACACCATGTAACTATGTAAGTGTTGTTTCTGGAAAACACAAAAATTGACAAATCAAAGGCTACACCACATGGACTCTTCAAAGGGCATCAACTACAAGTCAGAGTTCAACAACACAATTTGACTGAAAATTGATAATTAATGCAGCATTTTCATCACTATCTTTGAAAATAAATTAAATTTAAACATTTGAAACTGATGACGCCAAGCTTTTCAGGGTCAGGAGCGGTTCAAGGATATCTGGCTAGGATATTTTTGGTGTATTGATGTACCTAAATCACAACACAAAAGAGCACCGTTAAGGTCAAAGTTGGATGTTACTCCAACTCAGGCCCTCGGGTGTGAGAGTAAGAATACTGAGATAATAAGGCTTGGAATACCTTGGAGTGTGTGTGTGTTTAGGGTTTAGAGTAATATGGCTTACTCAATGTATTTGGAACTTACCTTGGCCAAGGGGACAAAGGCCTTCTATTTATAGGCAATGTAGTGGTGCTTGTTGAGGTAAGCAATGAGATCAGCCCTAGGGGGCACTTTGGTATTTGACCAGCTACACGTGTCCGCAGCTGATTGGCCCTGTCAGGGAGGGAACATTGACTGCAGAGGGGGCATGGCTGAAAGGGACATGAGCCGTGTAGATGGCTTGGCGCATTAAATGAAATAGTAGGCGCCTGACTGAGCCGCATTAAATGCGTGATGGGGGAGCCGGCAACTTGCATGTCAGAGCCAGTAAGCTAACTTGCTCAGTAAGGCTTGATATTAACCGGGAAGCAGACATGTGCCCGCGGTCAACATTGTGGCCGCGGTCAAAGGTATTTGACGCGGGCACGGATGGAGCGGTCATACCTCCTGCGGGCATGGGTCCCTGCGGACATACAATCTGCGGGCACGGACCCAACGGTCACAGGTCGTGCGGGCACGAATATAGCGGTCAGGATCCTTCCGGTCTTTGATAGGATTAATGCGGGGAGGGACGCGGTCTTGACCTCAAGGGCCTATCTGTCCGCGGTCTTCCCCAGCGGTCTAGGAACTGCCACGTCACTGGTTTCTTGGACCAGACCGAGCGCGGACCCGGTCTAGTAGATCCGGGCTCATCAATGGCCCCTAGCTCCGAGTGTGATTATTTATGGTCTGAGCGAGGAGGTACTAGAAGCTCGGTAGGATTGGATCGCCGCTTTGGCGAGCACCAGTGTTAGCGTTTTTGTTGGTGGTTGCTTGGCCCCATGGGCCTATGGGAACGTTCGGGAGGCACCAGTGAGAGACACGTGGCCCCTTGCATGCTGTGCCTCCCGGTTAATCACGTGGGCCCCTGGGCAGATGAAAAGACGGGGCGTGGTACGTACAGGGGTACGTGTCAGTCATCCAAGGGGGGTAATAAATGCTCAACCGACGGAATTTTCGAATTTTCAAACGTTTGGAGACGGTTCAGGGTCCGAGGCGTGGTTTGTGGGCTAATTAATACGGGTTAACGGGTTAACCCGTATAGGTAGGCCTTATAAATACCAAACCCTTAAACCTCAAACCCTTTTACCGTTTCCAAACCTTCAAAGAGCCCTTGAGAGAGAATTTCTTGCTGCGATTTCTGTGCTAGCGTTCTTCGAATCCAACCTTCCAGTCCTTTTTCGTAAGTAATTTTGGGGTGTTCCTTCTGTGTTTCTTCTTCATCTCTTTCTGTTTTTCTTTTTTGGGTGTTGTAGAATGACTACTCGTGAGTTTGGACCCCGCCGTCCCATAGAATTAGGAGATGGATCCACCCCTGATACCTTTGCCGTTTGTAAACGGACGGGGGGAATCTTTAGGAAGGTAGGGCTAGGGTGGATAAGGCTATCCTTGCATAGCTTCTTGTATTTCTGTGAGAAAGATGATTGGGGGCCTTTCGTCCCACCCCGGTTGTGGGAGGCCAAGAGGAAGTACATTTACAATCGTGATGTACTGGTGTTGGGGGATCACCGTAGGCTAAGAATTGTTGTAATGGGGGTTTGTGCGGTGTTTCCCGCGAGAGAGATCGTGCTCGAACGCCGTTGAATTAGTGAGGAGAGCGATTCGCGTCCCCGAAGTAATTTGTGACTGGGAAAAGTGCGAACTGATGGATCCTGAACAAACCAATGCTTCGCGGGCACCGGGCACGGACCTGAATGACCCTTTGGATGTTCTGCCCCTGAGGACAGTATTCCCTAATGTGCCCGCGGCCCCTAATAACCCAATTGACCTGAGTAGCAGCGAGGAGCTGGAGCCTCTGAACTTTGAGACTACTGGAGGCGGGGAGAATGAGGATGAAGTAACTTCTGCCCGCGGTGATGCCACCGGTCTCTTTGGCTCGTCGAGCTCGGAGACCGAGGAGGATGACCGCGAGGTTGAGGATAGGAGGGCCGCGGGGACCTCCAAGAGGGCTAATGAGACGACGAACATAGTCGATGCCTTCTCTGACCCTGACTCCGAGGAGGAGGAGATAGTGGTGGCCCCTGGCCGGAATAAAGGCAAGAGGCCAGCAGCTGAGGTGAACCCTGGTCCTGGCCGTGGCCGCGGTAAGAAAACCAAGGAGGTGGCTTCTATTGACTGGGAGGAGGACATATATGAGATTTATAACGTTGACCGCAACGCCTTCCGTGTCCGCACCCTGGGCCATGTCCAAATAAAGGGTAAGGACAAGCTGCGGCCAGAAACCATAGCAGATGTCCGCAAGGACAACAGAGCCTGCGTCTTCTATGGTGCCCAATTTGAGAATGGCCTGAGACTTCCCCTGGACCCCTTTTTCTACTTTTTCCTGGAGTTCAATGGCTGCCTTCCTATGCACCTGACTCCCAATGCCATCAGGGCCATTGTCTCCTTCATAGCCGTTTGCAGATTCTTAGGTTACGAGCCTTCCCTGGCCGGGCTCTACGCCTATTATCAGAACCAAATCAGCCGGGGAATTCTGAGCTTGAAGACCAGGAATTACTCTACCAGAACCTTCTCTCCTCCATCGAACAAGTTCGACCAATGGAACCAGAGGGACATTTTGGTTATTGAGTCCAGATTTGGTTGGCCCTTCTCTAAACCCTCAAGTCCAATTCATATGAAGGTGGCCGCCAGTAGTTATCCGGACCCATCCTCCGCCGATGCCATGCGCTGTGCCTTAGAGAGACATTTGGCCATGTATCTCGACCGCGGGGAGGAGCCCGTGTATGATGTGGGCGCCATAGTTGAGGATGAACCCTTATTGATCTACTCGGGGGTGGCTCCTCGCAGGGAGGGTGCCCCACATGCCCCCAGAGTAGAAATAGAGCCTATGCCTCGTGACCCTGATTGGAGGGTGCACGAGCATTATCAATTTGAGGCCGACTGTAGGACCTGTATGCTGGGCGCTGAGTGCGATCCTCCCGAACTCATCGTTCTCTGATTCCTTTTGTAAAACTGTTGCTTTATTTTGCCTTCGCTTTTTTTGAACTGTTTTTCTAACCATTTTTCTTTTCCTCCAGAGTAGATCCCGAAGAGTACAATTTCTAATGGCCCCCCTAAGTGCTGCTCAAATGAAGGCCAAGAACATGAAGGCCAACAAGGAAGCTGCTCAGAAGAGGCAGCATGAATTGGGAGGTGTCCCTGCAAGGACAAGATCGTGCCCGTGATGAGTAGGAAGAGCGGGGATCCCTGTCGGCTCCCAAGGTTATCAACACAACGGAATCTCGCTCCACCCCTGTGGGTCCTCCTCCGGCCAACGCCGTCCGCGTTCCCTCTCTCGGCCGCACTATCTCTTCCGGCCATCACGTGGATTCCCTAAGAGGAATGAAAGGGATGGAGAGGAGGGGCAAGGACATAGGAAGCTCCCGAAAGTTAGGGGATGCTCCTCCCCTACTACCACCGCCCCAAAGCTCATCCACTTCTCCCCCCATTGGGGGGTCAATCTGTTCGGTTGCATACCCGGTGGCCCCTCTGACCACCCGCGAGGAGACTTTGGCCGTCAGAAGAAAGCTGTCTGATGTGCCCACTGTCACTGGGGTGGATATTTACACCCGTAACTCAGCCAATGCCTCCGTGGGGATCGGGCTGGTGAACCGCCTCTACTCCCCGGACTTCTACAAAAATATAGTTGTCGAGGAGAATGCCTCTGCCTTGGTGGGGGATATAGGCCTCGCTCTGACCGAGGTAGATGATCACTTTTGCTTTTGCCTTCACCCTTTCCCTCTTTTAGATCTCTGTCTAATTCTCACTCTCCCTCCTCGCAGGTGAGTAATAAGGTGCTGCGGCTGCGGGAGAGCTGCGACACTTTGACTGCCGAAGTGGAGAACAAGACTTCCATTTTGGCGGGCAAACTCCGCGAGCTGGAGGCGGCTCAAGAGAGGGTTGGGACATTGAACTCCCTTCTTGATGCCAAGGACAAAACCATCTCCACCAAGGAGGCTGACCTGAAGGGCTTTCAGGAGAGGCTGACAGAGGTGGAGGAGAGTCTGAAAAAAGCCAAGGGGGAGAGGGATGAGCTCTGGGGAAAGAGGGCTGAGTGGGAGCCCAGGAACAAAGAGCTTGTGGCCAAGCTGGAGGCCACGAAGCTGACCGTGGAAGCCTTGGAGAAGAAGGTGGATGAGCTGTCCGAGCAGCTGCTCCCCTACAAGAGGTTGGAGGCGGAGGGGAAGTCCGCCCTTGATGATGTCCGCAAGGAAGCAGTTGAAGAATATAAGAACTCCGAGGAGTTCAAAAACTGGCTCCTCGCTGAGAATCTGCTCGCATGAGGCCGGGGTCCTGGACACGTATTCGGAACTTCGCGGCCACGCGTGTTTTCTGTGCAAGAGTTGGCCGTTATTGGCTCTGTTGTTGCTACGTATGAAGAAAGCTTGCCCGGGCATGCGTTAGTTCCTTTGTCCGAGGATGAGGTTAAGGGCCTCGATCCGTCCGCAGCGGCCTCCTTGCCTCCCGCGGCCGAGGTGATCGCCCTTAGCCTCATCGCAGAGCTGGATGAGCTGAGGTTTGGGGAAAACCCTATACCCCTGGGGGAAGCCATTGCTAGAGTCCTTCCAAACGGGCCTTTTATTGGTGATCTCTTTCCTCAGCGGGCAGCCCCTGCTCCGGCCTCTGCTGAGCCTACCTCTGATCCCATAACGGATTTGTTGGTGAATAGTCTTCCCTCTCCAACTCCGGCCTCAGAGGCGGGCACAGAAGCAGCGACCATGGAGGCCCCCAAGGATAAAGCTCCCTTAGCATAGGTCTTTTTGTTTTTTCTTTTTGTAATAGATGGTAGGACCCATGTAAATAATCATTTTTTCTTAATACAAGAATTTTTCTCCCCTTCCTGTATTCGTTTTATCTTAATTGCTTGTCTTGTAGGCTATTTTGAGTATGTAGCAATTTTCGAGCACCTTAGTACTTGCTTTCTTGCTTCTTACTTTTTCCAGTGTTTTTGACTAACAATTAAATTTTATACTCTCCTTCTGCGGTCAAAAGCTTAATAGGCCCTTTGCCCGCATTTTTTGAGTTTTCCTAACTCTTTATTCAAAACCCCTTGAGGTTTTTAGTGAGAGTCACCCTATTTCTCTCGTGACCGCGTTTGTTTAGCCTTGTGGCAAATTCAGGGTCTTGACCCCGCCTTGTCTATTCGGCTCGTTAAACTCTTTTGATCACTCCCATCCATTTACACTTATTCCCACTTGCGAGCCGTGGTGTAAGTCAAAAGCCCAAGGCAAGCTACTTTCATAGTGGCATGTAGAAGGTGGCCGTGAGGCTATTGTCTACGCAATGTAAAGGTAGGAGCATATTTAGCATAGAGGCCCTTTAACCCCGGCATCTCGTATCCCCTTATTGGAGGTTCACGCTTTTTGACCCTTTATTCAAAACCCCTTAAGGTTTTTAGTGAGGGTCTCATGGAGATCGTGTGAACGGGCTTATATGTAGGCCTTTATCACATACAGCATACGAGTAACGGCCCTAACGAGGACCTTCGTGCACCGAGCGGGGCGGACTTTCGGTCTTTGTCCGCCGGCATCTATATCCACTTATTTTTGGTGGTGTCACACGGCAGACGGAGTATCCTCCCCGCGATCTTAGTACGGACGTAATGGCCCTTTCAGTACACATATAGGCTTGCGGATCTTAAAGGATCTTTGCGCATCGGTAGGTAGGAGCTCATATGTTTGATCTTTAACCTACCGGCATCCGCTTGCGGGCATCCACTTTAGCTTTTGAGGCTGGTGGGAATAGGTTTTTGCATCAAAATATGATGATAACTTCTCCTTTATATATACATATAGTCTATACTCCTTCCAAAAAATTACAAAGATTTCAAAAGAAGTATCTTTTAAGGTGGTCGCTATTCCAAGCGTGCTTAAGCTCTGCTCCTTCCTTTGGTCGCAATATGTAGGTACCCTCCTTGACTATTTTGGTAACCTCATATGGTCCTTCCCACTTCGAGGACAAACTTATTGAAACCAGGTTGGGCCCCTCGACCTCTACGCTTCTAAGCACCCAATCTCCAACTGAAAAACTCCTCTTATTCACCCTTTTATCGTGGTGCTTCTTCGCTTTCTGCTTGTAGTTTACCATTTTTTCATATGCCCGCATTCTCTTTCCTTCGAGATCGTCCAGGTCACACCTTCTGTTTGCCTCGCTTTTGAGACTCGTCGAAGTATGTGACTCGTATGAGGGTAGGGCAACCTCAACCGGAGCCATTGCCTCGACCCATACGTGAGCGAGAAAGGAGTTTCTCCCGTAGAATTCCTTGTAGTTGTGCGGACAACCCATAATGCGGTCCGGAGCTCGCCCAACCATCGTCCTCCTCGCCCTCCAAATTTTTCTTTAGGGCGGTAAGAACTAACTTATTTGCGGCCTCGCCTGGCCGTTTCCTTGAGGATAGGCAACTGCAGATTTGCGGTGTTGTACTTTCATTCTTTCACACTCCGCGGTGAACTTTGCGGAGAACTGAGTGCCATTGTCTGAAATTATTGCTCGGGGAACTCCAAATCGGCAATAGATGTGGTCGTGGACGAAATTGATAAATAGTGTTCTCCCTCGGAGATGGTAGCTAAGCCCTTCGCTTCGTCCATTTAGTAAAATAATCCACGACCACCACAAGATACTTAATGTTTCCTCTAGCAGCTTGGAAATGGTCCAATAAGATCTATCCCCCACGTATCAAACGGCCACGACGGTACTACCAAAGTCTCGCTCTCGTTGATGGTAGTCTAGGAATGTCCGCAAATCTCTCGGCATTTATCACACTTTCTGACGTACTCCTGTGCATCCCTCCTCATCGTAGGCCAAAAGAAACCTTGGAATTTGATTTTGTCTGAGAGAGTGCGAGCACCTGGATGTCCGCCACAAACTCCTTCATGGACCTCATAGAGTAAGTTGGTGACCATGTGAGTTTTGACACATCTCAGCAAAGGCTTGGTGAACGACCATCGAAAAAGTACCCCCTCGAGGACGAGGTATTTCGCGGACACCGTTCTGATGGCTCTAGCCTTTACTGGGTCCTCGGGGAGGGTCTGCTTCTCGATGTAATCCTTGATCTCATCTACCCAGTCCCTTACTTGATCCTCAAGATTGTTTATCCGAATTCGATCTATAGCAGGTCTTTCTCGAGAACTCAATCCGGCACCGCTTCTAATTCCCCAATTTCCTGATCGGTTATTCTGGAGAGGAGGTCAGCTTCCACATTATCCTCTCTCATGACTTGGTTCAGCTCATAGTAGGTGAAATTTTTGATGAGGGTTTTTGCAAGGCCGCAGTACTGAGTTAGTACTGGGTTGATAGTATCATACTCCCCCCTAATTTGATTAACTATGAGCTGAGAGTCACTATTGATCTCTATATTCTGAACTCCCAAGTCTCTTGCCAATTCCATGCCTGCTATAATCGCTTCATACTCAGCCTGATTGTTAGATGCCTCGAACTTGAACCTTAAGGCCCTCTTAAATTTCTCCCCGCAGGGTGCGATCAGAAGTATGCCCGCGCCACTAATTAGCTTGCTCGCAGAGCCGTCCACGTATAAAATCCATACCTCCTCTGGACGCTCCCTTGGCTGTATGATTTCTGTGCTCGGGCTACTTGGGATTTCTTCAGATTCTGCCCGCTTTCTTTTTCCCAGGTCGCTGTCTGCCATTTTGAATGATGATTCTACCACAAAATCTACCAAGGCCTGCGCTTTGATTGTCTTTCTCGGGGAGTAGGTGATCTGGAACTCAGTGAGCTCGATAGACCAAGCTAGCATTCTCCCCGAGGACTCTGGTTTGTGTAAAACCTTTCTAAGCGGGGCCTCAGTCAGTACAGTTATAGGGTGTGCAGAAAAGTAAGCTCTTAATTTTCGAGCAAATACAAGCAAGGTGTAAGCTAACTTTTCTATATTAAGGTAACGCCCTTCTAATGCGGACAACGCCTTAGATACATAATAAACTGGTTTTTGGGAGTTATTATCCTCCCTTACAAGAACGGCCTCTTGCGTATCGTAATCGCTAAAAACGAAAAAGCTCTTCCCGTGCACCGGCCGCCGAGAAGAGGTGGCTGCCCGAGGTATGTCTTGACTTCTTCAAAAGCTTGATGGCATTCTTGATTCCATGTAAATTCATCTGGCTTCTTCCCCCCTCTTAGTGTTTTGAAGAAGGGGAGACATCTCTCTGCTGACCGCGAGATGAAGCGGCCAAGTGCGGTGATGCGACCATTGAGTTTTTGTACATCCTTCACGCAAGCAGGAGGTTTCATGTCTAATAGGGCTTGGATTTTTTCAGGATTAGCCTCTATCCCTCTTTGATTGACCATGAATCCGAGGAACTTGCCCGCCTTGACCCCAAAAGCACACTTAAGGGGATTTAGCTTCATGTTATTACGGCGCAAGTTTTTGAAGGTTTCCTCCACCTGGGAGTTTTCCTTAGTCTTTATAACCATATCGTCAATGTAGGCCTCAAGATTTCTGCCCAGTTGGTTTTTGAAGACCAGATTGACCATTCGCTGATATGTGGCTCCTGCATTTTTTAGCCCGAAGGGCATCATTTTGTAGCAATAAGTCTTGCCCGCAGCGATGAAAGCAACGGAGCGGACATCCTCAGGAGCCATTTGAATCTGATGGTAGCCGGAGTATGCATCAATGAAGCTCAATACTCTGTGGCCGGCTATAGAATCCACCAATCTGTCTATGCGAGGAAGAGGGAAGCAGTCTTTGGGGCATGCCTTGTTGAGATCCGTGAAATCAACACACATCCTCCACTTGCCGTTGGATTTTTTGACCATAACCACATTGGCTAGCCATTTTGGGTAGGTAATCTCCTTTATTATCCCCGCTTTGAGTAATTTTTCTACCTCTTCCTTGATCGCCATTTCTTTCTCCGGAGAGAAGTACCTTGATTTTTGATGGATGTTTTTGAAGGATGGGTCATCATTGATTTTGTGGAGGATCACGTCCTTGCTGATTCCTTGCATATCCTCCACCCTCCAAGCGAACACATCACAATTTGCTCTAAGGAACTCGATGAGTATCCTTCTCTCCTCGCAGTGAATTTCCAGCCCAACCTTAACAGTTTGCTCGGGGAAGTGGGGGTTGATGACCACCTCCTCGAGCTCGTCGTTAGGTTGAAGGTCGCTGATTTCACGATTGTGTAAGGAGTCAATGATAATAGTTGGGGGGTTGACTTGAGCTCCGGTCAGTGTTGCCATAGAGTATATGACATCGCGGTCAATTTCTCCCTCAATTCCTCGATCAATGTATCCTCCCTCAATAGGGGCCAACTGTTTTGATTTTATGCTCGTCTTGAGCTCCACCTTAGTGGAATGGAAAGAAAGCATGCCAATTGGGATGGGTGGCGGCAGTGGCGGCACAAGTGCTAGGGCCTTCCCCTTCTTCGCTTTGTCCTCGCCCTCTATCTACGGGCAGGATGTCTGGCCTTTATTTGCCTTTCTCTTCTCCTCGAGTGCTCGGAGGAATCTCTCGGGCTGGTTCTTGATGGTAGCAACCCCACCCGGGGTGTTAAATTTCACCCTCTGGTGGGGAACGGAAGCAACTATTCCCAATTCGGCCTGAGCAGTTAGGCCTAAAATAGCATTGTATTGGGAAGGAAGATCGACCACCATGAAAGTGATTTTGGCCGTCTTCTGCATGGGTTTTTCCCCAATAGTTACTTCAAACACAATCGTCCCCTTTACCCCCACTGCGTGATTTGTGAAGCCTTCCAACATGCCCGCATAAGGAGACAGGTTAGCCTCGGTCATCCTCATGCTAACCAACGTGTGGTAGTAGAGGATGTCTCTGGCCGCGCCCGTATCAATTAGGACTCGGTGTATGTTGGCCCGGTTTATCTTCATAGGGATGGTAATAGGCTGAGTAGAGTGGAATAGGGAGGAGGCAAGCTCACTCTTTTTGAACCCTATTTCCTGCTCTTCTTCCGGAGTCATGGGGGGAATTAGAAAAACTTTCTCCAAAGTGCGGATTTGAAGGGAGAGTTGTTTATTGGAGGGAGGCTCCTCGCCTATGAAATGAATGTCATAATCCTCCAAATCCTCATCATAGTTATCTCTCTCATTCCTTTCGGGGCCACGTGTATTTCGTGCCCGCTGCTGGTTATTGTTGTTGGGGGCATTGTTGTTGTTCCCTTTAACCCACTGGGTCAGCTCCCCGTTATTGATTTTCTGTTGGATTATTCTCTTTAGTTGGAAGCAATCTTCAGTACCGTGCCCGTGGTCGTTGTGATACTCACAGAACTTAGCCCTACTCCTCTCATTTGGTTTTTTGAGCATTGGGGGAGGAGGAGGAAAGTCTGAGGCTCTCATTATTACCACTCTTGGCTCGGTGAGCTCGGTGAAAGGTGTACTATCCACTGCCTTCCGGAGTTTGTCTGACCCACGACCTCTGTTTTTGCCCTGATTATTAGTGCGAGCAGGCTCCGGGGTGGTCTCCTGAACTTGGCTTATTCTTTCTTTTGCGGATGCTCGGGGAGCGGGCACGTTTGGCTCTTCGGCAGAGGCTATGGCCGAGGCTCTTTCATACATTTCCTCCACGGTTTTTGGCGGGCTAGAAGCAAAATTCATCTTGAGGAAAGAGGAGGTGAGGCCGCCCTCAAAACAGAGTCTGATGTCTCCTCCTTCCAAGTTTACAATCTCCTCGCTCACCTTTCTGAACCGAGAGATGTAATCTTTTGTTGCTTCGCCAGGGGCCTACTTGACACGGACAAGGTCTGTCTTTGGTCTAGCGGGCACACCAAAGACCAAAGAAAGGCATTAAGAAAGATGCTCCTGAACTGGTTGAATGATTGGATGGACCGTGGTTTGAGAGCCAGCATCCAGGATAGGGCTTTGCCCGTGAAGGTCGCAGCCAAGGCTTTGCACATCACGGACTCCTCCGAGGAGAATAGAGCCATTTGGCCTTCAAATCGTCCCATATGACTCTTGGCATTTTTTGAGCCATCATAGGTGTCCATCTGGGGGGGCTTGCCATTCTGAATAGGTGCCCGCACAATTTTGTCGCTGAAGGCGTCCATGGTGCGGCCACATTTTTGGGCGGCCTTCTGATGGGTTTCCCACATCTTCTGCATGAAATCTGCAAACTCAGGGTTCTGACTATCAACCTTCTGCTTCTTAGCTCGTGGAGTCACGGCCTTCCCCTTGGCCGGAGCCAAGGGTCTAGCTTTGGACTTCGCACGTAGGTTGGATTGGGCCTCTTCTCCAACCTCCTCGCTATCTTCCACCTGCACCACCGTGCGCTTGGCAGGATGCCCGCGCTCAAGGGTTGGTTCAACCCGGTTTGCTCCCCTAGCTTGACTAGCAAGCGATTTAGGGGGAGCTTGTTGGGAGAACCTTAGTGACCCCTGAGGGAACTGGAGCCCTCCGTTGGCCTCTATCTCAAACATCTCCATTTGAGCGTCGGCGATGGCCATGGCCTCTGCGACCAGCTTCTCCTTGGAGGCCAGGATTTCTGTCCTTCTCAGGATTTGCTCCGGGGAGAGTGGAGTGTTTAAGGCGATATTTTTCAGAGGAGCTTGGGGGGTTTTTGGGCTATTATTTAGGAGGGCTTGGGCTTTTTCAGCTTGGGCCTCGTCCGTCGGGTTTGTGTATAGCTATCTGGCCAGGGGAAAGGGTATGAGCAGACTGGGAACGGGCCCCCATACGGTTGAAAACAGAGGTCGCAGCCTTTCCCTTATTGACGTTAGAAGGTGAGGCCTGGTTATCCTCCTCTAGGGTCAAATGACCAGCGTTTTGCAATATTCTAGACATGTTTGGAAGAGAAGGAATATGACTGAAAAGGAGAGCTTTTGACAGTCAGCTGTTTAGAATACAAGGTGTTTCTGAAAACAAAGATTTGAAACGGGAAAAACTAATGAAAGTCAGGTTCCCGGCAATGGAACCACTGATGACGCCAAGCTTTTCAGGGTCAGGAGCGGTTCAAGGATATCTGGCTAGGATATTTTTGGTGTATTGATGTACCTAAATCACAACACAAAAGAGCACCGTTAAGGTCAAAGTTGGATGTTACTCCAACTCAGGCCCTCAGGTGTGAGAGTAAGAATACTGAGATAATAAGGCTTGGAATACCTTGGAGTGTGTGTGTGTTTAGGGTTTAGAGTAATATGGCTTACTCAATGTATTTGGAACTTACCTTGGCCAAGGGGACAAAGGCCTTCTATTTATAGGCAATGTAGTGGTGCTTGTTGAGGTAAGCAATGAGATCAGCAATGAGATCAGCCCTAGGGGGCACTTTGGTATTTGACCAGCTACACGTGTCCGCAGCTGATTGGCCCTGTCAGGGAGGGAACATTGACTGCAGAGGGGGCATGGCTGAAAGGGACATGAGCCGTGTAGATGGCTTGGCGCATTAAATGAAATAGTAGGCGCCTGACTGAGCCACATTAAATGCGTGATGGGGGAGCCGGCAACTTGCATGTCGAGCCGGCAGCTAACTTGCTCAGTAAGGCTTGATATTAACCGGGAAGCAGACATGTGCCCGCGATCAACATCGTGGCCGCGGTCAAAGGTATTTGACGCGGGCACGGATGGAGCGGTCATACCTCCTGCGGGCATGGGTCCCTGCGGACATACAATCTGCGGGCACAGACCCAACGGTCACAGGTCGTGCGGGCACGAATATAGCGGTCAGGATCCTTCCGGTCTTTGATAGGATTAATGCGGGGAGGGACGCGGTCTTGACCTCAAGGGCCTATCTATCCGCGGTCTTCCCCAGCGGTCTAGGAACTGCCACGTCACTGGTTCCTTGGACCAGACCGATCGCGGGCCCGGTCTAGTAGATCCGGGCTCATCAGAAACCAAGGAAACATTATTCCCACAGCCCTCTTGATGCAGCGGAATCAACAATGAAAAAAATCTACCGAAGAAAAATCCCAAAGTATTCTACCGAAGAGAATCACTGACCAAAAACCAATAATGGCTTTCGGATTTAACACAGCAATGCAGGTGAAAGAGAAATACACAAAATTTATATTTTTATTGATAAATAGTCTAAACCTCCTACCAATACTCTGCTATCTAATATACAATATAGAGTGGAAATAACTAACTATTGATTAGGGATAAAGAGCGATTAGGATTTGCCCATAACTACCTGATTCAACGGTCTTCATTGAATGATTTCTTTTCCTCTTTATTTTAACCATTAGATTCATTTTCGCTGTTAAGATCCTACGACTAATATTAGGTGGTTTCTAAAATTCTATTGACAAGAGACTAAAAGCGGTCAGGATTAATCCAATCCAACAGTCAGAAACTGTCATAAAATAAAAGTGTATAGAAAAATAAATATAAAATTAACTGACATGGATTTTGATTACTTTTGTAATATACTTTTTAAAAATAAAAGTGTGTAGATCCGATCGCTCCCTTTATTTCGCAGAATCAACACAATCAAATTTTGACATATTTTTATAAATATAAAATTAATTAATTTTTAAAAAATAAAAGTGTGTAGAAAATAAATATAAAATTAACTGGCATGGATTTTGGTTACATTTGTAATATATGATTTAATATATGATTTTTTTATTAACTCAATCAAATTTTGACATATTTATATAAATATAAAATTAATTAATTTTTAAAAAATAAAAGTGTGTAGAAAAATAAATATAAAATTAACTGACATGGATTTGGACCGGTTACTTT
Source organism: Adenophora triphylla var. japonica (assembly GCA_022495995.1). Lineage (NCBI taxonomy): Eukaryota > Viridiplantae > Streptophyta > Magnoliopsida > Asterales > Campanulaceae > Adenophora > Adenophora triphylla. Next base: position 169,854 of record JAFEMH010003839.1, read on the forward strand.
TGTAATATACTTTTTAAAAATAAAAGTGTGTAGATCTGATCGCTCCCTTTATTTCGCAGAATTATAACTTTGTTTTTACTTAGTATTATATAGGTAGGCAAGGTTATCGAGGAGAGGGTACTGAGCTATGTTGAGAATTGCCAAAAAAGAGGAAAGTAAGTGGGGGACAAGAGGGGTTAAAAGGAATGAGGAAAGCGAGGGTTGACGGGGGTAACAGAATGAAGAAAGCTTAAAAATAACTTTCTATTGACTTTACATAAAGAAGTGTCCAGATTAATCCATAACCGCCTTTATCTAATGACTATTATTAAACGATTTTATTTCTTTTTAATTTCAATCTTTGAATAGTAACTCTAATCTAAAGGCTGACAGTGAGCGGTTTCCTTTATTCAATTCTTTTTTAATTTTTAGCAAAAATTATATTTTCATAACTGAACTATAACATTTTTCAAAATGTTCTCACTGAACTATGTTTTTCCAAATGTTCTCGCTGAACTTTTACATTTTTCAAAATGTTCTCACTCTGTTAACAAATTTGCTTAAAATTTCACGAAATACATTTTTGTTAGTTTTATATATCATCCATCCCATAAAGTTTATAAAATTTTTGAATCCTTTCAGAGTTTGAATCAAATATTAAAATTGTAGTTTAACAAAAAAAAATTGTATTCTTTCACCGGGTTAATCAATTTAACTATTAAGTTCAAATCAAGCAAGGCTTCGGGTGATGATATAAAACTTTAACCATACATTAAGGCAATCGACCTCTCTATCATCGCTATCACAGAATGCGTTATACACTTTTATAGGACCGATCAAATTCATACCGTCACCGTGCCATTGGCACGGGTAAGAGTACTAGTATAGTAACACAACAGGACTTGAAAATAACAAAATATATCCTAAATTTGCTCTAACGCACAATATTACCTATCTAATAATTAATACGAAAATACTAAATAAATATTAAAAGATAAGAAGATATTTAATATCCGGTGCTACATCACTCTTCCAAGTTACAATGTAGTCCCTCCATCCCACAAACGAAAATAGTTAGGCTTGACTTGTCAAACTTTTATGAATGGGTCCCCAAACCACCTCCTATTAAATTAAAACTTTTTGTTTAAATAATTTGAAAGTCGAATAAACTTTTGAAAACAAGCGACATGACCTTTCCACTAGGAGGTGATATCAACCTACTTTAAACCAAACCATAACCTAATTAATTTACAACGTTACAACTGAAAATATTTATAAAAACTTTATACACAACTTTTTCCCAAAATAATAACAATCACACCTTATTCCCAACTCCCAACCATAACATACCCTGATAACCCAAAAGACGGTCCAAACTCCTCCTCAGCCTCACCGGTCTGGGCTACCTGTCTCAGCGAAATCTAAAAAAATTAAAGGGAGAAGGGGTGAGAAATAATCTCAGTAAGCTATTATGCATGCAGCAATATGCCAAATAATATGGAACACGTAACCAAGTTGCTCAATATCACATTTGAAAAGCGGTAAACACATTACGTTACCTGACCTTACGTTTTCCCGTCTGAACAATAAGTCGTACTACATTGGGAATGAAACCTACTTTATTTGTGAACGGCTTAGGCCTGTTCACGCCTTATAAGACCCATTTTTCAGGGAACCATATAAGGTATCAGTATCCTATGAACTGCTTAAGCATATCCATAGTAACTGAACTCACATCTGTGGCCACAGTGGGGGAGGAGGTCACAGGTATAATGTAATCCGAGCACCTTATGGAACAATTTCTCATAAGTGATCGTATTCCATTATACCCCCAATAATCAGCTGATATCAATCACATTCAAGCACATAACAGTTACTTGAAATCAAATCTACACATTGAGGTAACAATATACAACAAGGTACAATTACTCATGTTCATCAATATACAATATGGTACAATTACTCATGTTCATCAATATACAACATGGTACAATTACTCATGTTTAAACCTCAAATAGTGTAACATTTATATAAACACTATTGAGTCACAATACTCTATCACATGGTATGCATGCTCAAACTCAATCAACTGAAATCGTACAACATATAATTTAACAGTATTAAATAACAACAATTCAACAACAGGGTATTAATACTCCTGTTCAAACCAATAAAGCAGTGCAACATTTATTTCATGCACTATATAAACCAATATCCATGAATGTATAATCACATATGGCCACAATATAAACCAAGTAACCCATAAGTATCCATGTAGTACTATTGAACACTTTCTATAAAGGTTCCCTACTCATTTACCAAGTTTTATTAACTTTGGTTACTTTTCAAGTCAAGATTTCGACCATTTTTCAACGCAATATTTAAAGACCTTCCTAATATCCTTATGACCCATTTGAAACACCATTGCAAAGTAATAATGTTGTTCTATTATTATTGTTAAAGAGTGTTCCATTATACCCGAGGTAAGCTAGGTTTTCACAGCTTGCAAAATTGTTCAGAGGCTGCAGGGCAAGGCACGACTCGTGCCCCTTTTACTCCCCACTCAGATTCAGTCGTCCCCTATGGAAGTCACGACTTGGAACAACAGGGCATGACTCGTGCCCATTTTACCCCCTCCAGAACCACTCGTCCCTCTTTGTGGCACGACAAGGCACGACTAAAACTCTGCAGGGCACGAGTCGTGCCTAACCCCAGAAATGTTGCTGATGTTAAACATCAGCTGCCCAACCAAGACCAAAGCCAATTTTCCACTTCACCAAGCTAGGCCAACAGACCAAAACCACTCAATATACCATTTTTGACCCCCCAACTACATTCAATCCATGCCATAGAACATATATACCATGCCAAATCAAACTATTCCATTACCCTTGCCATGTTATTCAACCACCCACCTTTTCTATCCGTTTTCCCAAGCCAATGAACTCAATCAAACAAGTTCAAATTTCGTATAGAACCCTTTTCAACATCAATATAGAGATTTCAACCCATAAACATACTCCCTCCAAGCCATATAACATATATACCTAACAACCATATAATTTCCATTCAACTATCACAACGACAACTATACCACCCAAGTTCTTTTCATTTCCAAGCCAAGTAAAATGATCCGACAATACCCTATTCATTTCAAAACCAAACTTTCCTTGTTATTTTCAAAGTCATAAAAATTGACTAAAATTCCAACACTCATATATATAACATAATAACGCCATATATAAATACAACTTTATCATTTCCAAGCCAAACCTTATCCTAGTCAATCAACCAATCCATTTTTCCTTTTATTCCTACAACCCAAATAAATCCCGAAATTTACCAAAAGCCAAATATGTTGGTCCCATAATACCAAATATCATTTACAACACATAATATCATCATTTAACTTAATATGAACAACTATTTGAAAAGAATCATAATAACTTACCCAAAAATATGTCGAAATGAAAAGATGATCTGATCGGCTCTAAACGTTTCCCTCGTCTCCCTGATCGCTTTGACGCAGTCGAAATTGAAAACGGAACGATTTTTAAGAATTTTTGGAAGATATAAAATCAAGATATTTTTGGGAACGGAGGAATGGTTTTTCTTTCTTTCTCCCGATCTCTCCGAAACAATTTAGAAGCCCATAGATTTCTCAAGATATATATATATATATTAGGAATATTTCAATTAAGCCCCTCCAAGACTGAGTTATTTCACTTAACTACCTTATGTTTCCAATTACACCTAGGCCCCTCAAAATTTTGTAAAGCTTTTTATTTAATATTTTCAATATTATAACTTTACTACAAAATCCCTATGTATTCTATTTAGACATTAAATAATTAAAATTAGTTTATTAGCATAACTAAAATGTCAAATAAATTATTAAAATATTAAACCTAACACATAAAAATTCTAATTATTATGAAATACGTAAAATAAAATGCTACGCACCCCAACCCCACGTGCTCAACACGTGACCAAAATAGTGCCTAGGTTTAGGGTCGTGACACTCACTCCCCCTTAAAGAAAATTCGTCCCGAATTTTAAATATACCTACCGAAATGCTCAAATAATCACATATTTTTCTCCCGCCTCTCGAATTCCCGAAACCCAAGTGGCTTCCTTAATGACCTGATTCTTCCACAAATTGGTACAACCCGCATACTCTAGGTTTTCATTCCCGAATTTGATTCTAATAACACTCAATGGTTCTTCCACATAAATCAAATCAACATGTATAGCCTCGGTTGAAAACTCAATACAACGAAAGGATCATAATTACTCTTTCTCCCATATAATGCTTCAGACGGTGCCAATTCAATACTGAACTGGTAACTGTTACTATATGCAACTTCCACTAAGGTTACATGAACTTCTCAAATTGAATGAAAATCCATCGTATACACACATAACACACTCTTAGGAGTCTGGATAGTTTTCTTTGTCTGCCCAATCTATCGGGAAATGTAACGCAAAAATGAATGCATCTGGAAATCCCAAAGTCTCGTACTAAGTCTTCCCAAAACCGCAATATGAATCTCGAATCCCGATCTGATACAAAATAGAGATTATACTCCGTAGAATCGACCAATTCTCTCGCCCGTACCATTATGTTAACTCTCCCTTTTAATAGTTTATTAATCTTGGTAGAAATGAACCGACTTGATCAATATATCCACTATTAATCAAATGCATCCATATTCTTTGATGTCGAAGGCAATCCCGTCACAAAATTCATCGCAAGGCCTTCTTATTCCCATTCTTCTAACCCTTCTTCATTTATTGATACATCTTCAAACTCCTCTAATACATCACAATTCTCAATTTATGGTCTTCCTCTAAAAATGTCTCTTACTCTCTTATGAATATAGTACACCCATTTTGTCGTTGAAGGTTAATATTCCATCAGTATTTGATACAATATCCTTGATCCTTCCATCTTGAAACGGTCAGATGGTTTCCTCAATTCGAATCATTTGTTGAATTTCCATAGGGTCTTCATACCAGGTAGGTGTAGCATTCGCAATTAACATCTCTTCTTGCAACTCACATGATAGCAATGTTGATAATAAAGCCTTTCGGCTAATCGCATCTGCAACCCCACTAGCCTTCTTGGATAGTATGTAATAACGCAATCAAGTCTTTTAATAGCTCCAACAATTTCTCTACCTGTTGTTCAATCCCCTCCGATTACACAAATACTTCCACTCTTATGATTAGCACAGTCTCCAATTTATCTTCATGCAAAGGATGTTTCTATTTAAGTAACGCAAAATAATCGTAATCCATTCCACGTTGAGAGTAGGATAATTCTGCTCTGCTGGTGCTGATTCCCTCGAAACATAAGCTATCGCTTCCCCATTCTGTATAAAAACACAACCCAAATCTTTCTTTTGACACGTACATGACAATCACAAGTTTTCACATCCATCACGTAGGTTAAAGATCGAAACTGTAGTCAATCTATTCTTCAATTCTGCAAAACTGATTTCACCCTTTTGCATTCCACACACCTGATACTTCCTTCGAAATCAATTTAGTTACAATTCTCGGAAATCCATCAATAAACTTTTGGTAATAACCTGCCAACCCAGAAACTACGGAGTTCTAACACTGTCGAAGGTTGTTCCATTTGACCAGGGTCTCAATCCTCGAAAAATAATAGCAATACCCGGCTTGACACTACAAGACCCAAGATTACAATCTTCTCGAGCCAATTTACTCTTACTGAATTTCGCGAAAAATTTAATTCTCATGAAAGACAGATAGCATCACTTGCAAATGATTTCATAATCTTTTCATAACTCTGAATAAACAAAGATAGTATCCATCAAGATTACCACAAAATATCAGGATCAGGGTTTAAACCCTACTCATCCTAATTGCAACACAGCCAATGCCCTTCTATAAGGTGTTTTGGATATGGGCAACAACCCTGACATTAGATCCATACGGAATTCTATCGCCCTAACTGGCGGCATTAAATACTCTGATGAAAACACTTTACCAATTCATTTACCACCTGTACGCGAGATAATTTAGGTGACTTTTACTCGGGTCTAATACATACCCCAAATAACCCTCACATTCTTTAGACCATACTTTTTGACATTTAATGCATATACAACATAATATCAAATAATAACTTATCCACCTAACCCACACACAGAGGCAATTCAACATAGATAAGGAGACTCACTTCTTGCGACAGTCTACCCCAACACAATAACTACTCAACCAATTCAGGTCAAGTATAACAATAAATCACGGATTGGTATATCTACCACATCCACTGGCAATACATGCCCACATAATCACGCCACAACCATGGTAATCAAGGATGATTCGAGGTACTCTCCCATAGGAGTAGAAACCTCCAGCACATAAGGCAAACTCTTAGGCCATTTATGCAAGTAAAAGCAAAATACAATTCCATATACGAATGGAATGAACTGGGATCTATAAAAGTATGACCCCTAACTCCTGAGACAGGTAATATACCTCTAACGACTGCAGAGGAATCTATCTCTCCATTCGGGTCCCATCCTGGTCCCATATTACTCACATTTCCTTGACCCCTTGGTTGGTCATTACCATTTTCTGCCATTGAACAAATTCCTGCATTAAACACTCGTCGTCAGGTATCACACACTCCCCCTTAGACTAGACTTCTACCCTTGACTTCTAACCAATGCTCTGATACCAACTGTGGGGCCTCCCCAACCCCGGGACCTATAAACTCGTGCCCCAGCTGGAGGGTCCCCAAACCACCTTCTATTAATTTAAAGCTTATTGTTTAAATAATTTGAAAGTCGAATAAACTTTTGAAAACAAACGACATGACCTTTCCACTAGGAGGTGATATCAACCTGCTTTAAACCAAACCATAACCTGTTTTAATTTACAACGTTACAACTGAAAGTATTTATAAATACTTTATACATAACTTTTTCCCAAAATAATAACAATCACACCTTATTCCCAACTCCCAACCATAACATACCCTGACAACCCAAAAGACGGTCCAAACTCCTCCCCAGCCTCACCGGTCTGGGCTGCCTGTCTCAGCAAAATCTAAAAAAATTAAAGGGAGAAGGGGTGAGAAATAATCTCAGTAAGCTATTATGCATGCAGCAATATGCCAGATAATATGCAACACGTAACCAAGTTGCTCAATATCACATTTGGAAAGCGGTAAACACATTACGTTACCTGACCTTACCTTTTCCCGTCTGAACAATAAGTCGTACTACATTGGGAATGAAACCCACTTTATTTGTGAACGGCTTATGCCTATTCACGCCTTATAGGATCCATTTTTCAGGGAACCATATAAGGTATCAGTATCCTATGAACTGCTTAAGCATATCCATAGTAACTGAACCCCCATCTGTGGCCACAGTGGGGGAGGAGGTCACAAGTATAATGTAATCCGAGCACCTTACGGAACAATTTCTCATAAGTGATCGTATTCCATTATACCCCCAATAATCAACTGATATCAATCACATTCAAGCACATAACAGTTAATTGAAATCAAATCCACACATTGGGATAACAATATATAACATGGCACAATTACTCATGTTCATCAATATACAACATGGTACAATTACTCATGTTCATCAATATACAACATGGTACAATATTACTCATGTTTAAACCTCAAATAGTGTAACATTTATATAAACACTATTGAGTAACAATACTCCATCACATGGTATGCATGCTCAAACTCGATCAACTGAATTCGTGCAACATATAATTTAACAGTATTAAATAACAACAATTCAACAACAGGGTATTAATACTCCTGTTCAAACCAATAAAGCAGTGCGACATTTATTTCATGCACTATATAAACCAATATCCATGAATGTATAATCACATATGGCCACAATATAAACCAAGTAACCCATAAGTATCCATGTAGTACTATTGAACACTTTCTATAAAGGTTCCCTACTCATTTACCAAGTTTTATTAACTTTGGTTACTTTTCAAATCAAGCTTTCGACCATTTTTCAACGCAATATTTAAAGACCTTCCTAATATCCTTTTGACCCATTTGAAACACCATTGCAAAGTACTAATGTTGTTCTATTATTATTGTTAAAGAGTGTTCCATTATACCCGAGGTAAGCTAGGTTTTCACAGCTTGCAAAATTGTTCAGAGGCTGCAGGGCAAGGCACGACTCGTGCCCCTTTTACACCCCACTCAGATTCAGTCGTCCCCTATGGAATTCACGACTTGGCACAACAGGGCATGACTCGTGCCCATTTTACCCCCTCCAGAACCACTCGTCCCTCTTTGTGGCACGACAAGGCACGACTAAAACTCTGCAGGTCACGACTCGTGCTCCAGGGCACGAGTCGTGCCTAACCCCAGAAATGTTGCTGATGTTAAACATCAGCTGCCCAACCAAGACCAAAGCCAATTTTCCACTTCACCAAGCTAGGCCAACAGACCAAAACCACTCAATATACCATTTTTGACCCCCCAAATACATTCAATCCATGCCATAGAACATATATACCATGCCAAATCAAACTATTCCATTACCCTTGCCATGTTATTCAACCACCCACCTTTTCTATCCGTTGTCCCAAGCCAATAAACTCAATCAAACAAGTTCAAATTTCGTATAGAACCCTTTTCAACATCAATATAGAGATTCCAACCCATAAACATACTCCCTCCAAGCCATATAACATATATACCTAACAACCATATTATTTCCATTCAACTATCACAACGACAACTATACCACCAAAGTTCTTTTCATTTCCAAGCCAAGTAAAATGATCCGACAATACCCTATTCATTTCAAAACCAAACTTTCCTTGTTATTTTCAAAGTCATAAAAATTGACTAAAATTCCAACACTCATATATATAACATAATAACGCCATATATAAATACAACTTTATCATTTCCAAGCCAAACCTTATCCTAGTCAATCAACCAATCCATTTTTCCTTTTATTCCTACAACCCAAATAAATTCCGAAATTTACCAATAGCCAAATATATTGGTCCCATAATACCAAATATCATTTACAACACATAATATCATCATTTAACTTAATATGAACAACTATTTGAAAAGAATCATAATAGCTTACCCAAAAATATGTCAAAATGAAAAGATGATCTGATCGGCTCTAAATGTTCCCCTCGTCTCCCTGATCGCTTTGACGCAGTCGAAATTGAAAACGGAACATCGGTTGATTTTTATGAATTTTTGGAAGATATAAAATCAAGATATTTTTGGAACGGAGGAATGGGTTTTCTTTCTTTCTCCCGATCTCTCCGGAACAATTTAGAAGCCCATAGATTTCTCAAGAGATATATATATTAGGAATATTTCAATTAAGCCCCTCCAAGATTGAGTTATTTCACTTAACTACCTTAAGTTTCCAATTACACCTAGGCCCCTCAAAATTTTGTAAAGCTTTTTATTTAATATTTTCAATATTAAAACTTTACTACAAAATCCCTATGTATTCTATTTAGACATTAAATAATTAAAATTAGTTTATTAACATAACTAAAATGTCAAATAAATTATTACAATATTAAAACCAACACATAAAAATCCCAATTATTATGAAATGCGTAAAATAAAATGCTACGCACCCCAACCCCACGTGCTCAACACGTGACCAAAATAGTGCCTAGGTTTAGGGTCATGACAGTTTGCACCATATAATTGCACTAAAACGATTTCCTTTCTAAGAAATGCGACTAAATAATTGGGAAACTGAGACAGACAAAAAAGGAAAACTCACAACTTTTATTGTGATGGAGGGAGTAGTAATTTTCAATCTGCCATTTCATCCATTTTTTTGCAAATATAGCTATCAATCAAGATTTTGTCCCTTTTCCTTGAAATACCTGATAACACCCACCAGTTGTCTAGTTGAAGGAAAAGCTTTGACATGGAATGGGATCCTTATTAGAGGAAAATAGGCACAACATAATATTTTTACCTGCCAAATTTATACTCCCACCACAAAATATTTTTCAAGTGGTTTCCTGCATAAAAAGGAAGAGGGTTCAAAAGAGAGATTACATGACTTACCTTTGATGTATGGTGGCTCATCATAGCTTGAAATAGCAGGCTATCATGGCCTCCCTTGTACAGGATCAATTATATTCACCTTAGATCACTTAAAATCACAATGCAGAAAAAAAATTACAGTAGGGAAGTAGAAGCTGCACCTGTTCTCAAATGTTTCAGGGAGATCATCAAGGAAGTTTCCGACATCAATACCTGCATAACAACATGTAAGCTCACAAATCGAGGATCAATAGTACTCTCGCCTCTGCATAGCCAAAACCAAAACATAATCGGGAAACCACAAAACATGTTCACATTATTAGAGGGAAATTATTCAATGAAAGGTTTCAACATACCAAGGAATCTAATACAAAACCAAGGTAATATTTTGGAAAGATGATGTTGGCTCTTCAAGAGCTATGTGAAGCCTGTTGCAGAAAGGAATAATGATAATGGTGTCGGCTTATTTGTTCATGTCCATAGATTTTTCACTTGCAAATCGTTAAGCACCAATATGTAGTTGAAATGATATATGATAACATGATCCTCTGTTTATCACTGAATCCTACTCCACTACATTTTAACATCCAACAGAAATAAAATTCCAAAAAACAATGTTCCTGCAAGCAAGTTTCTCAAACGCAAAGATTATTTCATTTATGTTTCCACACTTTGTATACTCCCTCCGTCCCAAATAGTTAGTCCCTCTTTTGAATTAAGTTTGAGCAATAATTTAGATTACTTTTAATCCTAATGAGAATCTAAAAATTGTTATTGATGATATTTATTTTTATTTTTTACTAAGAAAACAAGTATATTAGATTAAAGAGAAGAATGTACAAGAGAAGGACAAGAAATCCATCAAAAAAAAAATGAAAAATCAACAAAATAACCGAACTACAAAATTGCAGCAGCCCAATCTCTCTTCAGGTCAGAAATAGATAATCCCCGAAAAGCCCCGTTAGTTGATGCCCACAGAGAAGCAATAGAAGTCACTCCCCAGAGTAAGTGCTTCGGAAGATGCTGATTTCGAAAAATCTATTATTCTTCTCCATCCATAAACACCAAAAGATCACTGATACCCAGAGTCCCATAGCTGCACTCCATCTTTACCTCTCCCAAAGCCTTTGAATTGAATTTGCAAAAACGAGTTGATGGAAATTTTAACCCTCTCGTAATAAACCTCACAAGCGCACATGGGTCGTGTGTAGTGTGTTTGCAAGTAAGGGTCGATCCACGAGGACTATATGTATGACCAAGTTAATTCAAATTGTATACAAAGGTAACCAAGGGGGGGTTTGATTTTAGATTAAACTAATGACTAACTTAAGCAATTAAATTAGATCTAACAAATAACAAATATACAAGCAAATAAGCAAGTGGATTTAACAATTAAATTAAAGGAAATAATTCACAAGTTTGACTTCGATAAAGTGACTAAACCATGCTAGAAATTTGGAGAAAAAAATATTGGTACTTTCCTAAGGTTCGTTCACAATAAAATAAGATTGGGACGGTTAGGCGGCCGAATCGCAATCTATCAATCCCAATTAATCACTTTTCACAAATCAAGTCCAAGCAATTAACCAAGAAGACAAATATATAAATGAACATAAGAACCTAAATTAACTTTCTTTCTATCACGTCAGCAAATGAATTTAATCAACAAAGATATACCAAGCAACAAATCCCAATTCAATGGTGAAAAGTTGCTAAAGATAGAAACTTTATGAAAATCTTTGGAGATCTTGGAATTTACCAAATATGGAAAGATAAATTAGATTAGCATGGATTAAATCACTAAATCTACATCAATCCCATGAATTAAATAGATCAGCCACTCATATTAAACACTAATTGCAAAAGAAAATTAATTAAAGACATGAATAGAAAATACCCAATTGAAGAAAATTCACTAATTGAAAAAATCTCTAATTGGGGAAAAGTAGCCTCCACACTTTGATTACAATAATGAATCCATCCCCCTAAAAATTACTTAAGTCTCTATTTATACTAAGTGGGCTAGGTTAAGAAAAATGATGGATTTTGGGCTCAAAATACATAAAGAAAGCCCAAAAACAACCTAATTAGGCTCTGGTCAATGTGGGTCAACAAAAGTCAACGCAAGTCAAAGCAGTCAACATGTGGGAGAAGGGAGTTGGTGCGCCCACACCAACTCTTGGTGCGGTCGCCCCAACTCCACGGCCTAAGTTGATGCGGTCGCCCCAAGGGTTGGTGCGGCCGCCCCAATCTTTCTTCTACCGCTCCTCCTTTCTTTTCATTTTGGTCACTGCACTTTGGTCACTCCCTTTTTTTTTCTTCTTTTCTTCTCTTTTTAAGTCCTCCGCTTCGCTCCGTCCCGGATTTCTTACTTTCTTGGGTCCAAAAGCCACCAAATCACTACCTAATTTCCTGCACTAGAGAAAACACTAAACACACAAATTAAAAAGCATTTTACTCGGTATTTGCACTATAATAGGTCCAAAATGAGATATATTTTGGATGTAAAACTACATCCATCAAATACCCACAAACCTATATTTTGCTCGTCTCGAAAAAACACAACATATTGATAAACTACTACTAACACTAGCTACCCCAACTCAGATACTAAACATAAACTAACATAATCTCCCCTCATTAGCTTCTGCCATAGATAATGTCCCATTTCCTACATTTATGGTGGTGTTGGTTGTGGCCATAAAGGGACGCCCAAGCAAGATGGGTGAATCATGGCCATTACCTACACTCTTAGGCATTTCTAGCACAGCAAAATCAACGGGAATAATAAGAGAACCCACTTGAACTAAAACATCCTCCACAATGCCTAAAGGTCTCTTGATAGAGCGATCGGCAAGTTGTAAGGCCATTGTGGTGGGTTTTGGCTCGGGCAAACCCAACTAAAGATACATATAATGAGGCAACAAATTGATACTAGCACCAAGATCTAACATAGCTTTCACCTTATTTGAATCCCCCAAAGTAATGGAAATTATAAAGCTTCCGGGGTCTTTCAACTTAATTGGAAGACAATGTTGTACAACGACACTAGCATTTTCTCCCATTAAAGCTTCCGGGGTCTTTCAACTTAGGTGAAATTATAAAACTTTTTCATTTTCTCCCATGAAAACAATGTGTTGTTCCTGAGTGTTGTTCACTGTGTTGTCCAACAACGTGAGCAACACGAGTCTGTTTACCTTTTTGGCAGTCACCACACACCATTATATTCTTGAGATTGAGATTGAGAACACCTTTAACAACACTAAGTTTGACAAGCTTCTCAATATTCCTATAATGAGCATGTCCTAACTTTTGATGTCATAAAATTGTGTCATCAATTTTCGTCGAGTTGCACACTTGTTTTTTACCAAAAAGGTAGCAATTATCACTCGATCTTGTACCTGTCATAACACAAAAGTTAGTGTTATCAAAAACTTCACAAGTATCCTTATTAAATTTTACCTCCAAATTGTCATAACATAATTGGCTAATGCTAATTAGATTAGCAACCAATCCATCTACATGTAAGACATTTTTTTAAAGGAGGAAAACTGATGACATCAAGTGTTACTTTTCCTATCATGTTGCTCTTGCCTCCACTTCCATAGGATACTGAGCCTGCGTGAACAGGTTGGTATTCCTTCAAGAAAGATCTTGTTTCCGTCATGTGACGTGAACAACCACTATCAAAATACCAAGCACCTGAAACGTTAGTCCTTAAAGCAGCATAGATAACATTACATTTCATATTAGCTTTGGGAAACCAAACTTTTCTTTTTGAATTTCTATTTTTCTGACCACCTATGTTGTCTCGAGTGTTGTCTTAAGAATTCGAGAACACTTGAGGCAACACTTGAGAACTGAACTTTTTCTTTTGAAGAATAAAGCATTATGATTTATTGTATCCAGCTTTGTGACAGTACTCACACTCAAAGGCCTGATTAGAAATATTACTAGAAAAACTACCTTTTTCATTAACATGTTCTTTTACAAAACTAGTCTTAGTTTCCTCATTAAAGAAGGTAGAAGTAATTTTTTATAGTGAATCTTTAAACCCAATACCTGTTTTGAGAGGCTTACTCAAGTTAAGTATCTCATCCAATTTTGAAGAACTCGTGTTGAGCTTCCTGAAGGTTGATTCGGCTAGCTTAAGTTTGGATATGAATTTATCAAGTTCTACATCCTTTTTTGTTGGTCCCAAAGGTGGCAACAAGGGTGAAAAACAGCTAGAGGGGGGTGAATAGCTGTTTTAAATTTTTCGCCCTCTTTTAAAACTAAACCTCTTAGCTTACAAAACCGCTTGCAGTGTGTTAGAAACTGCAAGTAGAGTTGTAAAATGCACATTGGAATATTTAAGTTACAAAGCGATTTTGGAGGTGCGGTTTGCAAAGCGGTTTATAGTGCGGTTTTGTGAGCAGTTATAAAACTGAAAGTGAGGTTTGACAAAGTTAACTCCAAACACAATTCACAGTAATTGATAAGATCAAACAGAGATAAAGATAGATATTTAGTAAGCACAAGAAACAATAAATGCAGAAAAGTAAGAACACAATATTTGGAGTGGTTCAATCGTTTAAACGATCTACGTTCACTACCAAGATGGTTAGTCTTGGATTTTCTAAGAGAGATTTTATATTGAGTATGAGAGATTACAAATTACAATGAGTAATACTCAGATCTAAAATCTTTTCTATGAAGAACAAATCCTAGACTATAACCGGTGTTTCTCAAATGAATAATCTAAGTGATTAAACAAGTGAGGTGTGTGTGTATCTAAGATCAAGGCTCTTTAAATCTATGATATGGGGAGCACAATGATTCTTGATGTGTTAAGGCTTGATTTCTGGGCTAGGAAATATATCTTGAAGTAGAAGATGATGATTCAAAGGACTAAAAATTTTCTGGGCAGAGCTTCAGCTTCTTATGAACTCACAGCAATTTCAATTTCTCAAGCAATCTTCAAATGATGAAGATTAGGGGTATTTATACCCAAGCACCAAGGAACTAGCCGTTGGATACAGCTGTTGCAAGGACTGTACTAGTGCTTTCCCATTGGTCCATAATATCCACTTTTGTCCTTTGGTACAGCAGTTGCAGGTAAAGCTGATCAGGCCTCAGCTGCAAATAAGGTAGTTAGGACATCTGTCACCTTTTCAAGATCTTTGCAGATCTTCTCTGACATTGAGTCATGTGACAAGATATGATGGTTGACATTTGATATTGCTGACGTGGATTCCAACGGTCAAATGATGCTCATTCTTCAAGGCTCAATCACTGGATGCGGTCTGGTGTGCATGCGGTTGGAGAAGTGCGGTTCCACCAGAGGAGATTACAAAGTGCGGTCAAGATATTGGAACTGCTAAAGTGCGGTTCACAAAATAAGATCCACTGCAGATGTTCAAAGGGTAGTTTCAACAAAGGTTTTCCACAATGCGGTTTGCAAGTGCGGTTGCTTCAGTGCGGTTTGAAAATTCTTTGAACTACAACCTCATATCCAATGAGTCTTGTGCCAGTCTTCAAGCCTAATTTAACCTATTATATAAAGTAGACTTAGCTAAAAAATTGAAGGCTAAGCTTCATTACATAGGATCATAAAGTCCTTAAAATAGAGAGGAGGTTATGGTATCAATCAAATCTAATCTAAATCTAGGAGGGTTAAAGTAAGCATACCCAACATTTTTAGTGAGTTAAACCTCTAGCCGAGTCATAGAGTCATTAAGCTCCTATTTCTCCTTGGTCAAGAATACTACCATCTTGTTCTCCTTTTTCCATTATATGAGAAGTGACTCATAGTGATTTTTTAATTCATCAATGAGCTCATCTTTACCAAACCCATCCTATAATGAATCATATGTATTAAAACTAACAGAACCATGAAAGCATACATCATTAGAAGAACTTAATGAATTATACCCGCTAAGTGTTGTGTCATGTGTTGTCATGTGATGGACAACACTTGAGGCAACACATCCTGACGAAGACACAAGTGTTGTGTCATGGGTTGTCATATTGTGGACAACACTTGAGGCAACACATTCTGACGAATACATCTCCTCCACCGTGACCAACATAATTACTCAAGGTTTTCACCTTTTTCAGTACATTCCTCATCTTCATCACTAAGAGACACCCACTGATTTTTGCCTGTCTTTCTCAAGGTGTTTGCACATTCATTGGCATAGTGACCCCAACCGGAACAAGCATGACATTGAATGAATTCAATGTATTTGGGATCAGATCTGGACTTCTCTGAAGACGCTCTCGTTAGTGATGTATCTCTTTGATTTGGAGGAAAGGTTCTATTGGGTACGAAACTATGCACCTTGAATTGTTATTCCTTAGCTTTAACTTGCACATTGTTAAACTTTCTAAGCATGGTATTATATTTCTTAGAAAGTAAAGCTACACTAGTATTCTCATCTAATTCCTCGAAGGCTTCATCTTTTTCATCCAATACCGTGTCCGAATATTGAACTTTTAAGACAATATTTTTGCCTTTTGAAGCTTCGGTTTGTTAATTAAGATTTAATTCAAAAAATTTCAAAATGCTCATCAAGGAATTAATATTTATAGTTGAAAGATTATGATCCTCTTCAATGGCTGACTGAAACTTTAACGTTAAAACGCTCGGGAAGAGTACAAATAGCTTTTGAAACATGTTGTTTGTTAGTGAAAGTTTCTCCTAATACTTGACACTCATTTGAAATATTAATCAACTTTTCAAAATATGAAGAAATATCTTCATTTTCACCTATTCTTAATCTTTCAAATCTACTAGTGAGACCCCTAAGCTTCGTTTCTCGGACACTACTGTAGCGTTGCCATTTTATTTGAACAGCAGAGTCGCCACTCATCATTTATTTAGGAAAACAATAAGAAAAACCTTTTGATGATTTAAAGATATTTGAGGGTTCAGGGGTTAAGTGAAATGGGAAGGTCGAGGAGCACCCATTCCACCCAATCCGGAGATCAGTCTTGCCAATTGAGTATTATCAATCAAACAATATTTAAATAAGAAAATCCTAATTAATTTCTTAATTAGGAATGTCTAATTGTATGCTTCGAGATCACCTCCATGGATTGAAGGGACTCTATGCTAATCCTTTTAATGGGATTACACTACTCTAAAAGGAATTAGAGGAATTGAGAAGAAGAAAGTAAAAATGAGGAGTTTACCTTGTGTTTAGGGAGTATTTGGTTTAGAACGTGGTTCTAAGGAGTCTTCTTGGTCGAGAAATGATTTGGACAGAGCTTCGCCTTGATTCTAGGCTTGAGCCTTGATGTTCGTCAATCAACAAGGTTGATGGACGAATTTTGGGTGTTTTGTTTATGAGTGATTTACAGGAATCTTTCGAGGAGAGAAACCAGTAAATTTTAGGGGATCGACCGTCTCTGAAATACTGAAAGTCATTAGGTATTTATAGGGGTTGAAAGAGGTAAAAGTGGAATAGGATTCCACCCAAAGAAGGTTCTGGAACTCCACAATCATTGGATACCCAGATTGGATAAGATTTATCAAGAGAAGAGGTTGAAACGGAGAAGGAAAGTGATTCTGCACATCCTGCAGAGGGCTTGTATCACGCGAGACACGTATGTCCCGCACGGGACAACTAGTCAAATAACCATTTTGTCCTCTTCAGTTATTTCGTTAGTCAGTTAGGTCCAAAACTAACGAGGTTAGTTAGAAACTTAACGAAACATGTCGAAACTAATATGCTTTAATCAAAACACAAAAGAGAGACGAAGAGTAGTGTAATCATGAATTATTGGTTCAGAATGGGGTGTCTACAGAGCCCCTCGGCGACAAGACTTATGGAATAAGTCATGTCATCGATAGAAAAGACATCATTCTGAACACTGGGATGGTCGTGCCGCACGGCTGCCTACGTATCTCTATCGAAGAATTAGACCAAAACGTAGTTCGACTCCAAAACACTAAAAGGCTGTTTTAGGTATTTTGAAATGCATTTTGAAAATCGAGGAGGGATTTTTTTTAAAAAGGTAAAATTATACTGAGGTCACGAACTTTGTTGTCGTTGCTGCCATCACAGACTTTGTTGATGTTGAGGTCACAGACTTTGTTGTGGTTGTCGAGGTTACGGACTTGAAGTTTGCTGTCGTCATAGACTTTGTTGATGTTGCCGAGGTCACGGACTTGAAGTTTGCTGCCATCACAGACTTTGTTGATGTTGCCGAGGTTAAGGACTTGAAGTTTGCTGCCGTCACAGACTTTGTTGATGTTGTCGAGGTCACGGACTTGAAGTTTGCTGCCGTCATAGACTTTGAAGTTGTCGGTTGAGGTGGAGGTTCTGTCGACTTATGTAACGCAAGGATATATGCATGCTGGTCTTGGATGGACCCAAATGATTCTTACCTTTCTGCACCTGCTAGCACATAAAGATTCCAAGTAGATCTTTCAGATTTTAGTTATTTAACTGGACTTACGTGGTGGTGCTCACGTCTGTTCGTGTAAATGGACGGTTGGTCATTTTGGTGGTAAGCTTATGTATGAGAATATTGTATATGGATATGTAGGGACATTTATATGGATTTATATTTGAGATGGGTAAACTGTATGAGTGAACTTGTGCTTGATAAGTTGGGACCAAATCAGGTTTATGCAGAATCTGTTGCTAGCAGTGAGGCTGTCTCGTGCGGGAGTATCCTACTGTTTCTTCATTGTTGTAGAATTTTGATGAGTAACCTTCTTGTGAACACATCTAGGTCTGTTGCGAATCTTCATTCTTAATTCTCCCTTGAATCGTGTCTCTAGGAGGCAAACGACTACGAATCTGTCGACTGTCGTAATGGCTTTATGTCCAAGGCCCTTTGTTGTCTCAAGCCCCAAGTTGCTTGCATGTGGTAGATGATTTTGTGAACAGGCTTGTGAGTCTGCTCTCTTGAAGATGATCGAAGAAGGCTCTCCTTGTTGATTTTATTTGAAGAGGATCGAATGATGTTCGATGAATAGTCTCCCTTTGTCCTTTGATTTTTTTTCTTAGTGACACACCCTGATTTTTGCGTAGACCGCCCTTTCAGATTTTCAATCTAGCGGGCATCTCTTTTGTGTCTCCTTTTTTTTCTTTTTTTTTTTGAAAATAGTACGATAACTCGAAGAGAACTCAGATGAGAAAATCTTATTGAGGAGAGAGAAATGAGATCTCAAGTTAGTTGAGGAGAGACAGACTCTATTCTTTGGAAGGTGATCCAAGCATTGACTCTTTGGAGAAGTGTATTATCTAATGATGAGAGTGGGAAGTAAAGAGGAAAGCCCCTAATGCAGATTTGATTATTTTGAAGAGTTGAAGTAGATATTGACTGGGGAGGAAAGGTTAGGAAGCCCCAGTTTTTATGCTTGGATTTCAAGAGTGTGTATGAGAGTGGCTAATAGGAAGCCCCTAGACTAAAAAAGAAACGCTATTTGGCTCTAAGATCTAGAAAAGTTGTTCTAACTTTTAATGAACCGTGTATCATGTAGAAATTTCCAAATAAGTTTGAGAAGAAAGCCAATCATTAGTATGACTTAAGGGTAAACATTTTTCTTGATACTGAAAGTCTTCTTCACTTGTTGTAAGAGGATGCTGAGTAATCTTCATTTCTTTTGTTGGTATCACTTGACTCGTCTTCTTTGTGGGAGAGTCCTTCATGCATTTTTGGTGTGGGGGCGATGAAAGCTTGAGAGAGTTTTTTTTTGTACTCTCAAAGCTTTGAATTGAGTAGCCCCACTCTTCTTGGAATGAAGGTTGATAACAACACCTTTGGCTTTCTTCGTTTGTTGACCTTTGAATTTCAGTAGGGGTAATGTCTAGCCTTTAAGCCTCCTAAAGGTAACTTTCTTCTAAAACTCGTTTAGAAGCGATGATTTAGGGAATGGAAAGTCCATTATTTTGCAAGAATTTAATAAGACTAATGAGGTAGAACAACCTTAGGAAAAGTGTTTAGGAAAAGAAAATGACTTTGATTAATGGAGAAATTAAAACAGACTCGATAGTTTAGATGACACAAACTAGAGGAGGTGAGAAGTACTAGAAAGACAAAACGACTCTTCGAGTTCATACTTGGAAATTTAAAACCTAATCTACTTCTATCAAAGGAGAAAGGGAGAGGATAGTTGTAGCCCCAAAGTGGTAAGTGGATCTAAATCTTCTTCATGTATTGTGAGGGAGAGGATTGGTGATGACGTTGGGATGTTCTAACTCTCCATTATCAAAGAGGTGTTGGATGATGTCCTTCAAGTGGTGGCAAGTGTTGGTGTCGTGGCCGGTGAAGTTGTGATACTTGCAAAATAAGTGATGAGCATGATTAGGACCCATATCTCTAGGAGGACCACCTTCCCTTGGTTTGATCTTTTCATTCTTGACAAGCACATCGTAGAGTTCTTCTTGAGTGATTCCTTCAAGTTTGTCATAGTGCCTCTTTTTCTTTTCGGGAGGAGGACCATCAGAATACTTGCTGGTGTTAGGGCGGTTGAATGCAATAGCATTGACTGAAGCATCCTTACTCGTGGTGGGCTTGTTGTAGCGAAAAGTACTTTCTTTCTTTCTACTCTTTAGGAAGTCATCAATCCTAATCCCGGACTCATGAAGTTCGTTGAAACTAGGAAAGTAATTACCGGTGAGCTTCTCTTGAAATTCATCACGGAGGCATTGAAGGAAGATGTGGATTTGTTCTTTGAGAGTAGGCCTTTTGACAATTTCAGTAAGTTTAAGTCTCCATCTTCTAGCAAAGTCAGCAAAAGACTCATTTGCATGTTTCTTGGTTTGTACAAGATCCCTCCTAGTAGGGCGATAAGTGGAGTTGTCTTCAAACTGCCTTTGGAAGACCAAACATGCAGATGACCAATCAAGCCTTGTAGTCATAGGAAGAGACATGTACCAATCCCTTGCAGCACCCTCCAAGATTTGAGGAAAGCATTGGGCCAAGATTGTGTTATCAACGCCCATTGAAAGCATAGCCCAAGTGTAGGTCTCAACATGAGCTCGAGGACAAGTAGTGCCATTAAACTTGGCAATATCGGGTGTCTTGTACTTGCGAGGAAACTTGATGATGGATTTTTGAAGAGCATCGGGATCAAATGAAACGAATGACCCTTTTGAAGCGTTAAGGGTAGCAAGTTTCTTCTTAAGGTAGTTCTTAATAACATGGTTACCAAGCTTAGTATTTTCATCACTACCTTCCTTCTTGGTTTTAGTAACCTTGGAGGTATGTCCCTCATCATCGGAGGAGGATGAGGAAGAGGATGAATCGGATTCTTCCTATTTCTTGCTTGACTTCTTGGTTTTCTTGTTCCTTTTGGGGTAGGATTCCTCTTCATCGGAAGAGGATCCATCTTTCTGTTTTTGCTTTCTTCCTTTCTTGACTTTCATCTCTTGGAGCTCACGCATGAGTGCGGTTATTTGGGCATTTTGCTTATCAATTTTCTTACTTTGTTCGTCCATCATAAGCATGGATTCGATGAGTTCGGCCTTAACTTCCTTGATTTCGGCCTCGGTGACAGAAGGAGAAGCAGACATCGTGCCGAGCTTTGGCGATGAACCTAGATGTGTAGCAACCGTGTTAAACCATGATCGATTCTCAACAAGTCGGATGAATAGGGTGAAGAAGGCTTGAAGGTTTTGGCCAGAATACGAAAAGACAGAACCCTTGTCTCGCACGGTACAAGCAGTCCTGCGCGAGACAACACTATGGAAGTCACAATTTTCTGATTTTAATCCTAATTTTGGTCGGACGGAAATCCGTTTTAGCTAACATTCGAAATCCAAACCTAAGGACCTAGCGGTCAAAGTCATCCCAAATAACATCAAGTTTTATGCAATAAATTTGGTGAGAAATTTTTCTCTTTAGGGGCAAATTCGAAGGGACAACCATAGGGACGTTTTCGAAGGGACAAATCCGAAGCGGCATATTTATTGATTTCTTTTCCATGGCTTATTGCATAAAACATGATCTTGACAAGGAATTAAAAAGACTCCAAGATCAAATCGGCTGGTCACGAAGTGTCCTAAAAAGTAAATCTATATGATATGTGGCTATGCAGGGCTGGAAGGCTAGGCTCCCTGCGATATGACAATCTAGGTGGATTGAAGACGCGGAGTGGGATGATTCAACTTCGGAGAGACCGGCGACTAGGTGGTTACCGTCATCCGTCCTTAGTGTGGGTCCCGGTTTAATCAGGGTATGTAGTGCAATGACAGTTATAATATGAGTGCGCATATGTGAGAGTCAATTCTAGGTGATAGAGTAAAATAGAAAGTTTTTTTTTGAAAACTAAAAAAAAACAGATAATGGTCGTACCAAGTGGTTGCCTACGTTTCTCCCAAATTAGGAAGACTCAGGCCGTCGTAGTTCCACATAAAGAGATAGAGAAAGATAATTAAATTATTAATTACAAAGCCCGAGTCAACCGATGACCGATAAAAAATTAAAATAATTCAATCTCACGCAAGTATATAGTTCGAGTAATTAATAATTACTCTACTCTGCAAAATAAAGTTAGTACAAGCAAAATATAAATAATAATTTATTTTGACTTTTCTGAATTTTTAAAACTTTTCAGTAAGGTTTTTTTTTATGGTCAAACTTTGCTGAAAGTCAACCAAGTCTTTTTTTTTTGTGTTTGGTCAAACTGAAAGAAAAGTCAACAAACAACCAAGTTTGAGCCGAATATTAGTTTCGCGCGGGACAACTTTGTCTCGTGCTGGACAAGCACTCTGACAGATATTTTTTTTTGACGAAAACAGTACAGAAAAATTCGTAAAAATTCAGAAAAATATAATTTTTGCAGGAAATTAAAAAGATTGATAATACTCAATTGTAACGCAAGTCTAATCCTCTTAATTAATTGTCCCCAGCGAAGTCGCCAAAACTGTAGCGTTGCCATTTTATTTGAACAACAGAGTCGCCACTTATCATTTATTTAGGAAAACAATAAGAAAAATCTTTTGATGATTTAAATAGATTTGAGGGTTCGGGGGTTAAGTTATGGAATAGGAAGGTCGAGGAGCACCCATTTCACCCAATCCGGAGATCGGTCTTGCCAATTGAGTATTATCAATCAAACATATTTAAATAAGAAAACCCTAATTAATTTCTTAATTAGGAATGTCGAATTGTATGCTTCGAAATCACCTCCATGAATTGAAGGGACTCTAGGCTAATCCTTTTGATGGGATTACACTACTCTAAAAGCAATTAGAGGGATTGAGAAGAAGAAAGTAAAAATGAAAGAGTGTACCTTGTGTTTAGGGAGTATTTGGTTTAGAACGTGGTTCTAAGGAGTCTTCTTGGTCGAGAAATGATTTGGACAGAGCTTCGCCTTGATTCTAGGCTTGAGCCTTGATGTTCGTCAATCAACAAGGTTGATGGACGAATTTTGGGTGTTTTTTTATGAGTGATTTACAGGAATCTTTCGAGGAGAGAAACCAGTAAATTTTAGGGGATCGACCGTCCTCTGAAATACTGAAAGTCATTAGGTATTTATAGGGGTTTTAAGAGGTAAAAGTGGAATATGATTCCACCCAAAGAAGGTTCTGGAACTCCACAATCATTGGATACCCGAATTGGATAAGATTTATCAAGAGAAGAGGTTGAAACGGAGAAGGAAAGTGATTCTGCACATCCTGCAGAGGGCTTGTCTCGCGCGAGACACGTATGTCCCGCGCGGGACAACTAGTCAAATGACCATTTTGTCCTCTTCAATTATTTTGTTAGTCAATTAGGTCCAATACTAACGAGGTTAGTTAGAAACTTAACGAAACATGTCGAAACTAATATGCTTTCATCAAAACACAAAAGAGACGAAGAGGAGCGTAATCATGAATTATTGGTTCAGAATGGGATGTCTACAACTACCATCACCTTCACAAAATCTTTATAAGGTATCCCAATCATCTTTTGTAGTGGGACTATTTTGAATGAGTTTAAACATATGCATGTCAACCCATTCATAGATGGCATTAAGTGCCTTTTCATTGAAACTAGCTAGATTATTCTCTTCATTTGTCCATTCGGGTTCAGTTTTGGCTTGTACTTCACCATCTTCATCCGGAGGAAGCAACGAAACAGAATAACCATTTGTTATAGATCGCCAAGCTTGAAGAACAATTGATTTGATATGCGATTGAATACGAATCTTTCAATAAGCATAATTTGACCCATCTAAAACAGGAAGCCTGTTTTGATTATGATTAGAAGGATAATAAGCCTTGACTAATGAATCAAAACACTTAGTATATCAAGTGATATGCTCTGATACCAATTGAAATTGTCAATAGCTAAGATAATTGAGAAAAACTCACAAGTGTTGTCAATAGTATTGTCAACACTAAGAACAACACTGTTCACACCAATCCAAAATAAATGAAATAAATTCAGATTTCAAAGCAGCGAAAATAATAAAGATAAACACTCGAGAATAGATTTTTTCTCAAGTTATATATATATATATATATATATATATATATATATATATATATATATATATATATATATATATATATATATATATAACTTGAGGGGTGCTCGGATGGCAATACCTTTCTTTATAAATATACTTTCGCTACAAGGTCGAAAAGTTTCCTAATGATTTTCTATCAATAGCTTAGTGGAACAACTATTCTATAATACACTTATTACAAGAACTCACTATCTAACACTCAGAAACACTCTAGGAATGAAAGTTATTCGTGATAACTCACTGGTGTTGGACAGTGTGTTGCCAACACATGTGACAACACTGAAGAGATGTGTTCTTAACTTGTGCAAATCTTAACTTCTGAATTGGGCGATGGAAACCGTCAAATGCTTGCACTATATATAGGCTTCTAGAACTTGGAGCCTACTCAAACTACCTAGAAAAACAACCATGAGAGAGATTCCTTCTTTTAAGCTCAACATTCCATTTTTGTAGGAGACTAAGTCTTCCTATGCTTCAACACTTGTACCGCCAAGATGTGTCAACCTTGTACGCCTTATCTTCAGTCCTCCTAAGTAGATAAGCCTCCAATTATATTTACTTTGTCTCCACATTTACACATAAATAGGGATTTATGTGTAACTTTCTTTTCTCCCTCACATGTCACGCCTATCAGCATTATCATGACCTGTTCAACCATTCCAACAAACTAATAGCAGACATATAAATAATGAGTTATCACTTAGTAATTTACGAATAATATGTATTAACTATCCTCATTTTAAATTTCCAGCACGATGGCAAAAATATGAGGCAACACCAGTGACAACATTGGTGTAGCAACACAAGAGACAACAACAATAGCAACACAGGTGTAGCACTAACATGGTTGTACCACATAACATGATTGGAATATCCCGAAATAAAACAAATATGTAGTCATCCAGTGGCAGAGCTATCATAGGGGCAAAGGGGCCCATTAATTTTAAAAATAAAAACAAATCTTCCCATCGCGTTGAATAAACCATCATAAAAAATCTTAACACCCCAGTTGAACTGTGCTCTGGATTTTATTTTTTCTTTTTGTAAAACCTAGATTAGGAAGGTCGAAAAGATTTTCACAGTACAAAAGATTGAATTTCGTTATTAAAAGACTGAATTACCTGGCGATAGATGAGGAAGGTCGGAAAGTCTAAGGTTGATGAGATAGCGGGTGTCGTAACGTGGGTTCAGTCTCCTTTCTTTTCTTTTTATTTTGAATCAACGAGTCCTACTCCTACTCCTATAAGGATTTAAATTTCTTTTAGGGATCCGGGCACATGACATAGTCGGAATGGCAGTTCTGTTTACAAGATTCATTCAATTCCCCATTAAGAATATTTTTGTATTTTTAGTTTTATCTAATTTTGTGTACCATAGACCACCTATTTATATGAGTTTCGATAAATACAATTCAATAATTACTTTACAATTGTATCGTATTGATCCCAAACTGGTATATTTAGACTGAAATGATATAAATTGAGCATGACCCAGTGAATCAAGTTACGGATAAACATATTGAATCATCCCATGAAAATATACACAACTCCTGGAGATGACGTAGGGGTGGGATTCCCTGCCTGTGGACGTCAGGACAACTCGACATAACAACATGCCAATCAAAGTATAATAGAATCTCGGTATGAAGTTATGTCGACCGATATATATGGGCATAGATCCAAATCGACCAAGGCCAAAGAACCTAGTAAGTCGATCAGTACCATCTCTCCCACATATAAGCCCGCCGGAGATACATCTCCCTAAGATGACAAAGGGAGTGGGTCTCTCCACCTTCTGTCGTCTCATGTGATGTTGACATAAACACTATAATGACAGGTGACCATGGATTAAGTCGACCAAGGCCATGTACCGAGCATGACTTGCCCGACATCCGTATGGTTAACTCAGTTTGAATCCTGATCAACTACGATAACCTTAGGATTAGGATCTGAATAGTATTCAACTCCTTAATTCTCTGCTAAACTTCCTTTACAAGACAAGAAATCGCCCATAGCACTATAAATACATGACCTAAATCCCATAATTTTGTTAACGCGTTCTTTGACTCTGAGCTAATGTCAATTGTTTTGCTCTCATACACACTATTACTTACTCTCACGTCGGAGGGTATTCGCCGATGAAGTCCCGACCTAGTATACATATTTGTTCATCTTTTTCAGGATATTCAAGTCACAAGAAATATCCGACCCACTAGATTTGGGCTGATCCGATGTTTTTTACATCATCAGTTTGGTTTCATTGCCGGGAAACGATCGTGACACCCATTGAATAGGCCTGAAAATTCGCCCTTCTTCATCTTTAATGGAAGACGGACGCACTGCAAGTTTAACGGCTGAACCTGAAAATCAGCCTATGGAGGATAACACCGGAGAAATTATGCAAATCTCTGGTTGTGCTCAGAACAATGGTGGTTTTCTCCCACCTTCGCCACCTATCAATGGTGTATTACCTCTGCCACCACCATTTTGAATGAACCTAGATTCCAGCGCTCAACCAGTGGTAGAAATCCCCTGGATCACAACCGTCGTAGATGAGGAAGTGGCCGGCCCGACGGAACAGAGCCCACGTGGGTGCATGCCCATCCGCTCCGCCTTTGGACTATAGGACTCTGTTGCATCGCCAGATGGACACCTTACAACACATTTATGAGACTCAAAATGCTTTGCTCAAACTGGACCTAGGCCACTCGTTGGCTGAATTCATTCGGCTCACCAAAACTGAAAATTCCCACGGTGGGGAAAGTCGTGCTAATAGGCGAAGGAAAACCATCCCGTTGACCAAAACCCTCTCTTACGTGACGCTGCTGATAATTCTAGACAATTGGTTGCCAAAGCGGCTCAACTAGTTAGTAATTTAGTTGACAACTAATAACTTACTGATTAGTTCTCATTTGTTTGGTTGTCGGAATAAAAAAAAAAGTCGTCGGAGTTGGTTGTCGTCGGAGTTTTTGACAGGAGAAGATAGGGAGGGGTGGCCTAAGGTGATGATAGTTGGAGAGAAGTAAACTAATAAGGAGGATGAAATTAGTAAAATGATGGAAGGGTGGACTTAGAAAAATGAGGAGGAAATTGTACTCATTAAGTAAAAGACTATATGATTAGGTGAAATATTCACTGTCATAAAAGGTAAAATTGATAATTTTAAAATATTATATGGTAAATCTCTCTAAATTATATTGGAGATTTCATTTTAAAATTAATTGGTGGCAGAAGAAGTGACCTCCAATTCTATGTCCTCCAATCGTAATAGGATAGTTTTTACTATTTTTTAAGGTTTAATTTTATATACTTATTCTTTATATCAATTTTAAGTAAATTAAATAATTGTTTTAATATATATTTTCAATATAATTAACTTAACATCTAGAAGGAGATTTATGAGTAATTAATTATATTATTAAAAATATATTTTCTCCATTCCATCTTAAACTTAATCAACTTTTTGAATGCGATAATTAAGAAAAAGTAAAGTGGGTGATGTGTTGTACGCATGCAAAATAAAACATGAGAGACTTAATGATAAAAATAGTAAGTTGATTGGTATTTTGGGTATAAAAGTAAGTAGAAAAGAGAATAAATAAGATAATTAGTAAATATTTTGTGCTATTTTAGTAAGTTTAATTGAGGTGGGACGGACGAAAATGATAAATTCCTTATGAGATGAGAAGGAGGAAGTAATTAGTAAAGCTGTCAATAAGGGCTGGCGGGGCGAGGCATGGCCGATCCGCCAAAGTCCGCCATTAAACGGGGCGGGGCGGGCTGGGCCAAATTTCTGGCGGGCTGAAAATATGTCATCCTAACTCAACCCACCTTGGGTTGGTGGGCCAGGCAGGCCATGCAGACCAATCAAATAAATGAAATTTGGGCTTGAAATTAAGAATAGCTGGTACCAAAAAATAAAAAATCATAATAGTCAAACAAACACAAACTGTCCAACACAATAATATCTTAAAAGATAACAAAAATCATAACAATCAAACAAACACAAACAAAGATTTATATCAATATAAACTAATTATTAAACAAACAATACAAGTAAATTTTATACAAATTGCTACTGATGATGCCAAAAAGTCGAATCAGCCTAAATCCAAGCGATAGGTTGTACTCCGACGATTGAATAGCCTGAAAATAAGACAAGAAACGTAAACTAAGTCGGGGCTTCACCGGCGAAGGCCCTCCGGCGTGAGAATAAGTTCACGGTTTGTATAATGAGAAATCAAATTGACAGAGCTTCGAGTCAAAGAGATAACGTACCAAAATATGGAAATAATGGCTTGTATTTATAGTGATGGATAGGTAGAATTGAACGTACGCGATCAAAAATTTGAGATTCGCCATTCCATTTTTAAAGGAAAACTTTGAAAAATCTTTTGAAAAGAGAAATGTGGGTTCGGGGGTCAGGTTACGTTTTGGGAAAAATGAGAAGTTCACCCAAAACACCTCACAACGAGTCTTTCTAGTCTAACATCCATTACATTCATCAAGTGTGTGCCATGTGTGAGACAAAATAGAGTAAATGCATTTTTATTGATAATATGAGATGATTACATCTTGTGAACCACTTTGAGCGGGGGGCCACATCCCGAGATACAAAATTGATGAACAGTTTACAACTGAAAGGTAGTTTCTACAAAATGGCTAACTATGTCGCAGGACACAGGACATGCCTGGCTAAGTGTGTCGCGTGACACAGGACTCAGCCTAGCAAAGTGTGTCGCGGGACACAGGATGCCACATGCAGAAACCTTAAAAAGCTGACTTGCAGAATAAACAAAGGACTATCTAGATCAAATTATAGCAGAGATGCATTTCAGAGAACACATATATCAATAATCAATCATTCAAGAGGGTGTGGATATGAGGGATCCACACTCGTCTTGATGAACAAGCAAAAATACATCAAAGTAGCATTTTATAACATCAAACCATAAATGATTTGCAGAATCAGAGATTGAAACAGAGATATCGCGGTCAGAACTCAACAATTATAGCAGATTGAGCATAATTATCAGATTATGTATGAAAATTGCATAAAAGAGCAAGGAGAAGAGAGATAAGGAGAGAGGGAGCTTATTACCCTTGTAGTCCACGTTTCCTATACCACGTTAGGTATAGGAATCTTCAGATCAGCTTCAGATTTTAAGCTTCAACTCTGAATTGTGTGAGGAAGATAATTGGGTAGAGAATTATGAGAGAGAGAGAGAGAGAGAGAGTTGTAGGTGAGAGAAGGTAATTGTGTGTGTTTACTGTGTGTATGCAAATATTTTGACAGAGTAACAATAAGGTAGTCAAAAAGGGATCCAGAAATGGGAGGAGGAGTCCTTAATTTCTAGCTGCATCGGAGTGGCCAATAGTGTCGCACGACTTTGTGCTTGCATTTTCCAATGACACGATATGTCGCGGGACATAATGTGTTCATTTTCTAATGGCACGATATGTCGCGAGACAGAACGAGCCATAACTGCCTTTTGGCGCCAAATAACTGCCTGTAACCTTCTTGAGTAATTCCTTAGAGGTCCAAAAACATGGATTAATGCCCTATAGGTACTATCTCAGTAAAGAACTTACGAAAAGTCCTCGAAGGTTCCAGAATAAATATAAATGTACCAAAATTCCCCTAGTGCACTTTTATTGTGTAAAAAGGCACTGTACGGGTCGCGAGTTGGATTGGGGTACTCACAGTGTGGGAGCCCAAAGCGACACCAGATGTGGTCGTGGACAAAGTTGAATGCGTTTTCCTTCGTTATCTTGGCCAATGCTTTCGCTTATATCCATTTGGAAAAGTAATCAACTGCTACTATCACATACTTGCAATTACCACGGGCGGGAGGGAAGGGTCCGATGATGTCGATCCCCTACATATAAAATGGTTATATAGGTATCACAAGAGTTTGCTCAACTGCTGGGAGTCTAGGAATGTCGGAGTATCTCTGGCACTTGTCACATTTTCTAACATAGGCTTGCGCGTCCTCCCTCAGGTTTGGCCAATAATAGCCTAGCAGGATGATCTTGTCAGCTAAGGTTCTGGCCCCGGGTGTCCTTCGCAAATGCCTTCATGTACTTCAGCCAAGAGATTCTCAATTTCCTTGGGATAAACACACCTCAACAGGGGCTTAGAAAAAGATCTTCGATAGAGGACTCCGTTCATCACCACAAACCTTAGTGATATCTTCTTGATAAGTTTAACTTGCATTTCATCTTATGGGAGTTGGCTCTTCTCGATGTAATCTATGTAGTCATCGATCCAGCATCTCTCCTCTCCATCTAGGAGCATGACTTGTAGTCTTTCATAAGCGAGTTCTTCAGCAAAAACTACGTATGGATTGGATTTGGACTTAGACACATCCATAGTCGCTAGTTTAGATAGAACGTTCGCAATTTGGTTATCTTCCCTGCCTATTTGTTTGATTTCGAAGAACTCCAGCTTCTTCGTCATGTCTAGGACCAGGTCTCTATACTTGGTAAGTACAGGATTTTGGGTGTTATACTCTCCCTTTACTTGTTTGGCAACAAGTTGGGAGTCACAGAATACCGCCACTTTAGTTGCTACATAGAAGAAAGCCAACTCGATACCAAATATCAGAGCCTCATATTCATCTTGGTTGTTGGAGGCAGGAAACTTGAATCTGATGATGTCTTGGATGGTGTGCTCTCCTTCAGGACTTGCAAGTACCACTCCAGCTCCGATTCTCTCCTTTGTGGCTGACCCATCAGTTTATAGGACCCAACAGTTGGTTGGGAATTCAATGGGAGACTCTTCTTCCTCCGTCGAGTTATGCTTACGGGAGGTGGGGACGTGTTCACCCATGAACGCAGTTGTGAATGTGTGCCCAAATTTTGTGTTGGAATTCACGCGAGTTTGAAGACATCCGGTTTAATTTGAAAAACGGAGTCGCCACGCCATTTTGATTTCCTTAAAACTTTGAAAAAAAGGATTTTATGGGTTCGGAGGTTAAGTTACCCCTTGGGAAGAACGGATCGTCGTTCACCCAAGGTGCCTTGCCGCAGCAAGTCTCCCTAGATTCCGTTTATTTTGCTTGCTTGCGTGTTTTCTTGTGTGCATGTGTTTGAATGAAAAGGGGAGGGAATGTCCCAAGTTGTCTTCCGGACGTACAAACCATTTATTGGTTGTCGCTCGGGATTTCTTGGATTTTATGTATTCGGGATTTTGATCCCGCCCTCACCTTGGACTTGTGATCATCGCATTTTTTAACCTCGGGACTTGCGTGATCGAGAGAAGGACTCTCTTTTATAGCCCAAAAATGAGGTTCTTTAGGAAGGAATGTCCTTAGCCCATCAATCCTACACCTTAAGACGATCGAGCTTATATGAATGCTTCATGCTCGTCTTAAGTGATAATCGGAGATATAGGGTTCAAGGTTGTCCCTTTCTAAAGAGATTATGGAACCTTTAATGGAAGAAACGATGTGAAGATGGGATCTTTACACCGGTCCGTTCCAAGGTTGCTAATGGGGACATGGGGGAATGTATGTTAAAATGACATTTTTAGTGAAAAGATGACATTTTTGGGTTGCAAAGGATGCATTTTGATGTAAAGACATGATTTTTATGCAAATGATGCATTTTTATGAAGGAATTAGCATTTAATATGCAAAGGATGCATAAAGATTGCATTTTGAAAAGCAAAGGATGCATTTTTATGATGAAGGAATGACCTTTAATGCAAAGGATGCATGAAAATGGATTTGATGTGCAAAGGATGCATTTTTAATATAAAGATTGCATTTTTATGAGCAAATGATGCATAAAGATGACATTTTTATGTAAAAAGGGGGGTTTTTAGGTGCAAAGGATGCACCTTTGATTTAAAGATTACATTTTTAATGACAAATGATGCCTAATTTATGCAAATGATGCAAAGGGGGAAATGGGGTATGATAAAGATATGATCTTTAATGCAAACTACCAAGTCCCAAGCAAAGATAATAACAATATATGAATGCAAGGAGCAATTTAATTCACATAGAGCATATTAAAATGCAAGGTTAAGGGAGTGAGAGGTTACCAATGGTGGCCTCTTCTTCTTTGGGTTGAGCTAGGTGGAAGGACCAATCTTGGGATCTTCAAGGAGGAGGGAGGTGGCTTCTTGGCTTGCTTCTTCAACCCTTGGGATTCCCAGCAAGATTTAGGAGTATTTTTGAGTCTGAATATGGAGTGTGGTGTGTGTTTTTCGTATGTAAAATGGGTAGAGGAGGGCTCTATTTATAGGCAGTCTGGGAATCGCCAATGAAGCCGTGCGGCCAGAGATCCTTGGCTAATGCAGCCGTGCGGCATTATCCCTTGTGACTCAGCATGTTTCTAGAATCATGCAAGGTGGCCATTCTAGAACTTTTCTCAAATTAAGAAAAACGTGTTTCTTAATTGGGAAGCTTTCCTTTCAGCCCTTATATGATTTGGAACAGTTCCGGAATTGTTCCGGAACTCCAGGAAAGTCCGGGGAGTTACCGGGAAATTTACCAGAATTGTCGGGGAAATTAACCGGAAGGCATGAGCCAGATTTGGGTACTTACAGCAGTCTCGACCATGAAGTCAACCAAAGGCTGCGCCAGGAGGCTCTTCCTTGGTTGGTAAGCGATATCAAAATCTGTAAGAGCGATAAACCAATTTAGGAGACGTCCGGAGCCGTCCAACTTGTGTAAGATTTTCTTCAGTGGTTCATTGGTATACACGGTGATGGGATGTGCAGAAAAATAGGCACGTAGTTTCCTTGATGCAACAACTAGTGCGTATGCTATCTTTTCCACACTGAAATATCCGCTCTCCACGTCTGACAATGCCTTAGAGACATAATAGACTGGTTTCTAAGTTCCTTCATCATTTCGTACTAGGACAGCTGCAACTGCGTGGTCCGTGGCGGCTAGGAAGACATACAACATCTCGCCAGTAATCGGACTGCTTAGCAAGGGAAGGGATCCCAAGTACTCCTTCAACCGGAGGAATGCCTCATAGCATTCGGGAGTCCAGGAGAAGCTCTTGGTCCCCTTCAATACCTTGAAGAAAGGCAGTATTTTTTCGGCGGATTTGGCAATGAATCTTACAAGTGCCGCTATTCTTCCATTCAATCTCTGAACCTCCTTTATGTTGGTAGGTTCCTTCATGTCAATCAGGGCTTTAATTTTTTTAGGGTTTGCCTCTATTCCCCTTTGTGATACCATGAAGCCTAGAAACTTTCCAGCTGTCACTCCAAAAACACATTTACTTGGGTTTAGCTTCATGTTGTTAGCTCGAAGATTGTTTATAGTTTCCTCCAGGCCAGGGGCGTGACTGCCCTCCTTGGTCTTTATGACCATGTCATCAAAATAGGCCTCCATGTTACGACCTATTTGTTCTCCAAATACTTCATTTACCATGCGTTGGTACGTAGAACCCGCATTCTTAATCCCAAAGGGCATCATGACATAACAATAGTTTCCCCCTGATGTTTGGAAGGCCGTCTTCTCATTGTCCTCTTTCGCCATTTTTGATTTGGTGATAGCCTGAATAGGCATCTAAGAAACTGAGAGTTCGGTGTCCAGCTATGGAGTCAACCAACTTATCAATTATGGGGAGAGGATAACTGTCCTTAGGGCAGGATTTGTTGTGATCGGTGAAGTCAATGCATATTCGCCACTTTCCATTTTGTTTTTTCACCATTACCACATTTGCCAACCAAATGGGGTACTTCACTTTTCGAATGATTCCAGCGCTAATTAACTTTTGCACCTCTTCCTTGATGGCTTCCTCCTTATCTTTTGCAAAGATCCTCCTTGTCTGTGCGATAGTTTTAGCCAATGGATCAACATCCTGGCGATGGAGGGCCACCTCTTCATTAATTCCCCTCATATCTTCAACTCTCCAGGCGAAGACATCTAGACTATTTTTCAAAGGGGAGATGATTTTTCCTTTTCTTCCAGGGATAGCTGGCCCCCGAGTTTGATTTTGTTCAGGATAGTCAGGGTTGATGACCACCTCTTCCAATTCCTTCACGGGCTCCATTTTTGGACCGTCTCGAAATTCCAGGGATTCGATGATGATTTATCTAAGTCTTCTTCCCCCATTGTCATTTACGTTGAGGCCTTCCTCTTGCATCAGTTCGTCAACGTCGGGCAGATCAACTATCCTCAAGTCAGGGTTAGCCCCCGAGTTCTGACCGTTGACGAGAACAAAATCTGTCTCCGGGACGGATGAAACTATGTCCTGGTCATCTGCAATTTCTAGGATCACAGGTTACTCTTAGTATTTCACATATATAGCTCATCCTAGAGCTAGTGTGGGTAGTTTTTAGAGACTTAGAGATTTTGATGTTGTCCTCCGGAGTATCTATCTCCACGCTTTTAGATGCTTTCCGGCTCTTCACGACATGCTCCAAGAAGTCTTCGGCGGTCGCCCTCACGCATCCAATTCCAGCACGAGTAGGAAATTTAACTCGTTGGTGAGTGTAAGTACCCAAATCCGGATCGTCAAAATCCGTCAGAAAGTTAACCGAAATCCGTTAACTGGCCCGCTCCAGGTTAATCGGAACTCGTTAAACTCCCCGTTGCCGTGCCAACGAGACGTCCCCGGATCGCCTGCATCCCGATGTCGAACCGCACTTAACACGTGTCATCACACGTAAAAGTACGTCTTTCCCGGAAAATGCACTTTTCGGCACATTCCCGGGGCATTTGACATTTTCCTGATCGTTATTTTAAAACGGGCAAAACCGGACCGGGAACGAACTACCACACGGCCGTGACTCGCAGGGCACGCGCAGCCCATGCCACTCCCTCTAGTCACTCTTCAATCACAAATCAAGGTCAAAAGACCAAAATACCCCCGATTTGTAAGCCAAGTCCCGCCGGACTCCCCGTGCACATTTTCTCGAAATTGCCAAAGAAGTCCTTCAAATTCTCAAAATACCACAAAACCCCCGGGATTCGTGCCAAGTCCGTCCTGACTCTACCGCATTTTTCACCTATAAATAGAAATGGTCACAAAGCCAAAAAAGAGAGACTTTTTTACCCCAAAAATTCACATACCCCACGGCCCAAACTGGTTTACACCCCTTTCGAGCTCCCGTTATGTCTCGATTCGCGTGAAACCTTCGTATTTCGATCAAATACGCCCCTTACTACTTCGAAACAACCTTTCGAACTACTTTTCGTGTCCCGTACACACCTTTCGAGCCAAAGGAGTCGACCCTAGCCATAGGTATAACTCCCTCTCTCTAAATCTCTCGTTCCGTCTCGATTTACGCGCCAGTCGCTACAACCGTTTCGAACAACATTATCAAAATGTAGACGCTTCACCTAATCTGGTCCGATACGTTTTGCCCTCGATCCTCTTCTTTCCGTAAGAGAAGTAATCACGGGTTAAAACAAGAGTTCCCGACCCTGCCTGCTTACTTTTATTGTCATTTACCAATTCCGGATCGATCGATCCGTTGATCGTCATTTAATTTCTGTCATTTACAAATCCGAGCCGATTGGCCTCGTTGATCGTCATTTACAATTCCGAGCCGATTGGTCTCGTTGATCG
Organism: Adenophora triphylla var. japonica; assembly: GCA_022495995.1. NCBI lineage: Eukaryota > Viridiplantae > Streptophyta > Magnoliopsida > Asterales > Campanulaceae > Adenophora > Adenophora triphylla. Next base: position 205,903 of record JAFEMH010003839.1, read on the forward strand.
TCATTTACGATTCCGGATCGTTTGATTCCGTTGACACTGCTTTAAATACTGTCATTTACAAGTCCGACCCGTTTGGATCGTGATAGTATTTACTTTTCAAAGTCCGAGTCGCAAACGCTCATTTCAAACTCAAAATCGACGTTTGCCACGCAAACGCTCCTTTCAAACTCAAAATCGACGTTTGCCACGCAAACGCTCATTTCCGTCTCAAACCGACGTTTGTCATTCAAACGCTCGTCTTTTCAAACAAAGTCACCTAATCAACGTTTGACATTCAAACCAAGATTAAGCTTGTCATTCAAGCCCCATTTCAAAAAACACAAACACACACACACACACACGTTTTCGAGAAAGGTAGAAAGACTTGTCATGCGAGGCGTTTCGGGCGATCTCGTAATACTCTACCCGAAACGTAACGTGACCTCCGAACCTAACAATCTCTGGTACTAAAAGCTTTTTACTCGTTTTTGCTGCCAATAAAAATGATCCCCATTTTCAAAGCTTTTTCCTAAGTTTTTGCTACCAATAAAAACGACACCATTTTCAATAGCCGTTTCTCAACGTTTGGGCTCAAAATACAAAAACCGCGTGGCGACTCCTCATTTTTTCCTTCCCATGAAGCGAGGTCTCAGACACCAACCCTCCGCGAAAGACAACCGCGTTTCGCGCCCGCGCAAAATCCCGGGTAATTTCAGTTGGCGACTCCGCTGGGGAAAAGATACTTTTTTCAAAACTACCGTTGTTTTCTAAAAAGCCTTCCGTGGGTCAAACTTTCGTTTACCCTTCCTCGTTTTCGTGTGTGTGTTACTTTTAACCTCGAACGGTTTTTTTCAAAAGGCATTACATTGTCGACTTTTCAAAATCATACCATGTTTGTGCATCCCCATTCATGCTTGATTTTCATTGCTGTCTTTTGAACTGTGCATCATAAATTCTTTAAGACACATTCTGAAAATCTCTCGTTTTACTCGTAAAAGAATTTTAGTGGATCGCACACTACGCGCACTTGCCGCTCGAACACCGCACTTCACGTGCACTTGCCGCCTTGGTACACCGCACACTACAACCCCTAACCCGGGATGGCCTTATCGCTGCACTCCGATTGGTCTCGCTGTACACCTTTCGGGGGCGCACGGGGTCGTCCCAAACATCCCATCCTAGCCCGTGTAAGCCATGCACTCTTTGTGTCACACTTTGTCCAAGACCCCGGTTGGTTTTTGGCTTAGCTCGTGTCATAAAGCCTAAGTGTATGTTTTTTACGCCGGGCCCCGCTCCGAGTCAAGCTCGAGAGTTTGAGACCAAAGGTCGTTCCTGACCCGAAGTCTCGCGCTCTTCAGCCTTGACTTTGAAACGGAGCTCTGCCGAAAAATATACCCGAAGGTTCAATGTGACGCCGTGTCACCAAACCTCGCCGTATGTATCGTTCCAGCCACAACTTGGCCAACGCTAAAAAGCTAAGGTCTCTCGCACAAGCGAGTCAGGAGAGGTCATGCCCAAATTTTTGCACGATCCCCGCCTTAACTTAAGGACGTTGACTTCGACTGTGGCCCGTGCGTCACACACGTTGAAAGTTTGCGTGATCAGCTAGCCTTAAGTTCATTTTTTCCTTTGTCGGTGGAACTCGCTTGCCTTATCAGACCTCGCTCGGGATAGTCCGTCCTGAGAAAGATGATCTACAATGGAAACGAGGGGCTTATAAGCGTAGTGACGAGATCCACTGATTAGAGCTCTAGGATTAGTTGCGAAAAAGAAGACCCTCTCTTTTCCAACCAATTAGGACTCTGAGAAAACGTGCTTTAAGTAAACATTAATCGGTAACTGCACATTGCACAAGCCCGAAACCTTGAGCCAAATCCCCTTTTCCGAAGCCTAAACCCTTCCTTTCGTTCCTCGCAATGAGCGTAGTGGTTCGCATTTCCGGCCGCCTTGCCAGATCACCGTTACGGCAGCCGTCGTACAGCTTCTTCGGTTCCCTCGCTCCTCACCAGAATTTCCGACATGTCTAGCTCACCGAGAAATCGTGACGGGGAAGGACCCCGCCACCGGTAATGTATATGACATTGGAAGAAGCCATCCGGCTTGTGAGGTTCACAAGAGGCGTAAAGAAGATCGCAGAATTTCGTGGTACAGCCTTTCCGAATGAGCGTGGTATAGCAAAGCCTATCCCCGCCGACGGTACTTTTGTCCTGGTCGAGGATGACGATTCCCCGAAACCAGTTCACCAAACCTTCAACCAGGTTCCTCCCCCGCCAACTTACGGGATGCCTTCCAACCAAGGAAATAGCCGACCTAGGCTCCATGTTGCCACCTCTCAGGGCAACCCTGTCATTTTTGGCCAGCCCAGTGCTACTCCTATCACTCAATATCACCGCCGCACCGCCGACCATCTCAGATGCCAATATTCCTCAATACCCTCCCGGGTTCGTCCCGTTGCCTATACATGAATCCCTAAACACCGGGGACAAACCCCGATACAGTTCAGAAAAGTCTCCCATATATTCACATTTATCAAGCCTTCCACCTCCAATCACTACCGCTAACGTGGTAGCACCCGGGGCCGAGCCTCAAAGTCCACCACTGGACCCAACCTTAGCCTGGATGGTCGAGCAGATGAAAGACCTGAAAACCACCATGAGCAGCTCAAAGCAGAAACGCTCAAATCTACGTATCCGGAATGGTCACGCCTCTCCCCGCCAAGTTCGAATGCCGAGATGGACCGATTCGACGGAACCGAATGTCCTCAAACGCACGTCGATACCTACGTTCTGCATGAGAGCAAAAGGAGCAACCCTCCAAAGAAATGGCCGACCACTTCCAAAGATACGCTCAAAAGTTCGCCGTTACGATGGTTTCGAGGGTCAAGCTCGCGGATCGCCACACCTCGGGAACAGATCAAGAACATCTTCCCGGAACGGCATCGATCCAACCTAGAGTGGGAAACAAGTCGCGAGGACTTAATCACCACCGAGCGTAAAGCGGATGAAAGTGTTGGGGAATTCTACAAGAGGTGGAGCCGGAAACTCTCCGAGATCATGGAGCCACTCTCCAAAGATGAACGTATGCGGATCTTCAAGTCCCGCTTAAGACCGTCCATCGTAACTCTCATCGCCATCATTTCTTCCTGCATCTCCGGCCATGGTCAATGACGGCTCACAGCTCGAGAAGGATCTCAAGGAAAAGTTGGCTACCGCACGCCCATACGTATACCGCTCGCCAGCTGCATTCAATCCCGCACCGGCCCCTAAGAAAGGGAAAGATACGTCCGTCAACTACATCCATCGTGGACAACAATGGGCAACAAACCCAGCCCCACAAAGCAACAATTCTACTCGTAAGGCTGCCGTACACTTCGACAAGTTGGACATGCCACCGAGCAAGATGCCGAAAGGGTTAATCAAAGAGGGTCTCCTTAAACCCGTTGCCAATTACAAACCCAAGAATCCCGTAGCCAATGCGGACAAGAGCAAATACCGTGCCTTCCATCGCATCACGGCCATACCACCGACAACCGTTTGGGGTTACGATACGAAATCCGTAACTTGATAGAAGAAGGCAAGTTGGAGCGCCCCGTGGGCCCAATACGCCGAAACCCTTTTCGAATAATAACAAAGGTGAATTCCATTGGAGCGGGTGCCCAAGAAGATTGCCACATAAACCGGCTTTCTCCGCCTCTTTCACTGGATCCTCCTCTAATGTCCACATCGCCTACGATGCAGCCATGATCGCTCCGCCTCGCCTCGGGAGTACGAGTCCCGAGAAACGGTCCGAGCAATCCTTCGAGAAAACAAAAGAAGATATCCTCTCAACAAAGAATCGAGAGAAAGATACAAAGTCGGGGACACCAAACATAGGTACACTGAGAACCTTCCGGAGGTTCGACTACTACGCACCGTACTCCACCACCCTCCTTGCCTCCGTGCCATGCCTTTAGAGCAAACAAGGGTGGGAAAGCCGAAAAGTCCCGCCGAAAACTGCACTGCACTCGGGACACCGGAATACCTCGATCTTGGTAATCCTATCACGCCAAGCCTAATCCCCGCGAGATCGCCCAAGATTCAATTTGTCCAGCCTTCCGAGCTCGGACCGGTAAAGGAAGATCAAAGTCGCCTTGGCACTCGCACTCGATCAATGTGCTAACCAAGGGCGCAACCGCCACAAACAACCTCAACACAATCCCGAGGTTCCAGAAAGGCTTTACCTCGCAAGAGGAAGACAGAAATGGATGGCCGGATGACTCTCCTTCTACGGATAGAGACGAAATCTACGACTCCCGTCTCGCATGGCAAAGATGATCACGTTCGTGATGAAGACTTACCGAGAGACGCCTCGGGGCACAACGAAGCTCGTACATCACTCTCAAGCTCAACACCATATCACTCCCCTGAGTATTGGTAGATAACGGGTCAGCCTGTTAATGTTCTCCCTCTCGCATGATGCGAGCCCTCCGCATCAATGAAAGCCATTTGATTCCGTCGCTCGAACTATCAAGGCCTACGACAGCTCGTCTCGTCCCATCCTGGGACGGTGACTCGGAACTCGGTTCGAAACCCAAATGGTGCCAAGAAAATTCCACGTGATGGACATTCCATCCGAGTTCACAAACTCTTTTGGGACGCCCTTGGCTACACCACATGAAAGCCAAAGCTTCCACTCTCCATCGCTGTTAAGTTCATTAACCTACAGGAGATCTCGAAGTCATTCGAGGGGATAGTTTCCTCATAGGAAACGAGGCCGAGACAAGAGCCAAGCGTGTCCGCACTCGTGCACCGGGTTACCTCCTTCGAATCAACCAAGGGACTATCGGGGCAAATCTCATCGTAATCCCTCGTAGTCCGAGATGCTAACTATGTAAACGTACTCGAGCAAAGTGCACTCAAGCCCGATACATCAAGTTCAACTGCTGTTTCCAACATTTGGAGGCAGATTGGAAGGAAACGCCGAATATCGCCATGATGCGGGCACATAAACCCCCGCCTCCAATCGGAGATTCGTCGCATTCTCCAAACCAACTCTCTGCCCCGCCAGCGAAGAGATCTTTGTGATAAAGGTCAACAAGCACCGTCATTCTCGCTGAATGCATGAAAGTTGTATGGGACGTCCTCCACGAGGAACGACTCCGCTGTACTCCCTCTTCTCCAACGAAGAGCATGATGTTTTCCTAGCCGCTCCAAAGAACGCAATCCGACGCAATACGTCCCTACGTTTGGATTGAGCCGTCGATGACAACGAGTCAGACTCTCCGAGTCGAGGACGCGGCAGACCCCGCGGCGCACCTCCGCATTCACATGCTCGCTTTGAGGACTAACTCCTTCCGATCGTGTCACCTACGACCAAGGTTCCAATACCATGGAAATTGTCAAGCTCAACGTCCAAGCACAAACGGCTATCCGACAATTGGAAGCAACCGGTTGACACGACAAAGAATCCTCTCGATCAAGTGGCCGACGACGACTTCGTCAACATCATCTATTCCGTATACCCCGATGATACCAAGGATCCGGTCCTTATCGTCGATTCTCGCAACACCAAGGTCACCCTCGACGACCGCCCGCTCATGGTAAACGAGGCTCCCGGCCAAGCGAGCTCGTAGCTCATCACTACTTCCGAGTACTACCCCAGCTGCAACCGGCCCGTGCCATCCAAGCTTATACCCTCAAGCGCCGCCAAGGCCAAGGGCAACAAAGGAGACCAAGCTCCTCACCCCGCTACAAGTCGATTAACCTCGGGAACGCTTCCCAGCCCACCCCGAAACATCTCGTGGAAAGTCTTCCCGCAAGGCGTAGCCGCCTTCCGAAATAGGAAATGACCACCTCAGATCAACATGCTCCAGCTCGATTCTACTCCCACCGTCACGGCCCCGGATTCGTACATCCCGCGCCGACCGCTAGCTCGATAGACTTGGCGATCGAGCGAGATCACGAGACCTGTCAACATTGCGTAATTCAACACCCCCGTAAAGGTCAATCAAGCAAATATGGGCGAATTTCTTGGTAATCGAGATCAAGGAAGGCCGCATGGAATGTCCTGCCCCGACTTCCTTCGTCAACGTAATCCAAGTGTTCCGCCATTCGGAGATTTGAATGTAATCACTGCTCGACACTAGTCGATGATGCGCACCTACGGAGACCGCTTAGCTCTCGCAAGGAAAGCCCTCATGGAACTAGCCGCTCAAGAAAGTCGTCTTTGGGACGAAGACCAAGCTCGAAAGACCTACAGGACCGAGCCCTTAAAGTGTCACAGTGCCTTCGTACGTAAAGCTAGAGGCCACTCTAGACCGCCCGACCTCAAGAGTTTTGCTCATGGCAACTTCCCGACTACCGTCTCGTTCTCATCCAACCCCTCTCGCTGTGCAAGGGCGGTCAACGGTCCCGATGACCTAGGAGATGGAACGTCACAGCAGAACGAATCCCGCCGCTTACCTTCCCGAGGAAAGCAAGTTCTCTGTGAAAGCGACGACGAAGACGATGAAACCATTCTCTTCCAAGCCGGGCATGAAGTCAACAAAACCGACTCCCAAGGGTCCCGGGAGGATGGGAACGGATCATTTCCACACTCAAATTGAAAGGCCAACTCAGTGGAGGAAGGTCTATTTAAAAACAAGAGGAAGATGGAAATTCGCCTCGAGCAACTACTCGTGTGAAATTCCACAGCATCGAGGCATTTGTTTACGTAAACGATCAACCGGGCAAAGAACTACTACATGGACAGATGTTCGGGAAGCCGTGTACTCACCTTCCGACATACCCGCCACTCGTATAAAGCAGAGGAGAAAACTCTCCCCGATGGAGGTTTACCTAGACCGCCGCACGCAGCTTCAAAGAAGCACCGGCTATTCTCACATGGGAAGAAACGCAGCACTAACTCTCGACGCAGCTCCGCCGCAAGAAGGTTGATCCGGGGCCCGAGCGGAGGAAAACTAGCAAACCACGAGTATCGCTGCACCCAACTCTGCATGCCCCGAGTATGCTCAAGAAGAAGGAAAGGAACGCGATATACCGTGAAGAGATCAAGGAGACCGTTCGCTTGAGCCGAGAACTCTCCAACCTCCCCGAGGGTCGCAATGCACGCTGGGCCAGTAACCACTGCGTGCACCGACATTCGAACAATCACATCAAACCGTAGGCTACTCTCCCCGCAGAGGCATCCAAGCGCATCCCGGGACGTAATCCGTCAAGCCGCCGAAGCTCCCGGAATTCATCCACAATCAATGAGTTGAGGGAAGACATATGGCCCTACGCTACGAGGAATCCTCCTCTAACTATGGCTCAACTCAGAGCACTGCTCGTAAGGGACCAAACTCCGATGTCGCCGTCCTAACCCGATCGGGTCAAATCCATGCATTACCACCTAAGGCCACCAAAAAGCCAACGGAGCCGTAATTGCAATCCGGCCACCGAAGACGCAAATTCCTTGAAAGAGGACCCGATCCTCACTCACCAAGCAGACTCAGGCGAACATTTCCCTCGTCTCTCGCTCACCTCCTCATATCCTCACAAGCTCAAGCTAGAGGAAAGCCCGGCCCGTACCATGGTCCCCGTGGACGCAACCCTGCATGAAGTCATTCGATGATCGGCAACATCCACTATGGCAACATTATCACCTTCACGTATTTGGACCTTCCAAAATTTGGGGCCGATCACAATGAGCCGCTCTACATCACACCACTGACGAGCGTCGCCTTCCCCGCGTGTTGGTAGACTGAGGTTCCGAATGAATGTCTTGCCCGCCAAGATGATGGACCCGCTTGACATCAAGCCCACGCATCTTAAGCCTTCACCCACACCGTCAAGGCCTATGACTCTACTTCCCGTATAGTTCTCGGGGTTGCTACTCTTAACATCTCGGTTCGGCAAGCGGATGATCCCCACCGAATTCCAAGTGTTCGACATTCCAATCACTTTCACAGCCCATCCCTGGGCGTCCCTAGCCGCATCAAATCAATGGCGTGGCATCCACCCTCCATCGCCTCAAGTTCATGCAAGGCAACGAGCTAACCACGCCTACGACAATGGCTACCACCGAGGGGACCAAAGCACCAACGACATTCCGTGTTAGAAATCAAGCATAATGACGACATGCCATTAACTCGGATTCACTGAGACCTCCAAGATCCAAATATGCAACGTGGACCTTCCACTGCCTCACGATCGATTCCTCCCCGCCACGAGGATGATGAAACTCATGAACTTCATCCCAGATCGGGCTCGGCAAAAGGCTGCAAGGCCAACACCAGGTTATTGAAGTCAAGGACCACACCACGGTCCAGGGGCTTGGCTACGTGCCAACATCGGCTGACATCAAGAAAGACAAAAGGCTCGCCTGCACCAAGGCAGCAACCCATAAAAGGGGAACCTCCGATGGCACACCCAATCTCCGACCTTACAGCTTTGACCTCGCTCATTACTTCACCAAGGGAACCAAAGCAGCTGTAACCGAGGGGACCGACAAGGGAACCAACAGCAGAACCGAGGGGACCGACAAGGGAACCGACAAAGAACCGAGGGGACCGACAGCTGAACCGATGAAGATGAGAAAGAAGCAGTGGATAGTCGCACAGACCACAGGAAGAATGGAACAGCCTAGCACGGACCTCAAGCGTTTCAGAGGACTCAAAGCTAATCCGATAAGGGAGCGTTCTCGACATCACAGCTCTACCTGACTAACCGCCACCACGGGGCCCAAAGACGAGTACACATTCAAGGGAATCCCTGCACTTGGAGGAGCAACTCAAGGTACTCTCCATGGGAAACAGATTGTTCGGATCAGCCCACCGAGGCCACATTCGAGACAAGCAAGTCCAAAGCGTAAGGAACCAGAGTTCATAGAGGATGCTCTCAGCTGACCAAATTTACAGAGTCCTGCTTGAAGAAGTCATGGAGTTGCCAAACTTGATCGATCGGGCTCCGACAACAAAGCATGATTGCCATGATTGGGACAGCCAGGCTGCCTCTCGATCCCCGCACCCTCATCAAGCATCCAAAGAATGCCACCGAAGAATTGGGTAACTTTCACCGACCAAGGGCAAGCCAGTGCATTGGAAGATAAGCCGGTCCCGCACCCACATCTCCCTAAACCCGGTCTCAAACCCTCTCGAGCCGGCCCTGTCGTAGTCCGGGCCCTCCGAGTCATCCAACGGCCTTACGCCGGAGGACTATAATAATGTAGCCAATCATGTATTCCCGTTCTTGTTTAATGAAAAGTCTCGACCTTTCTGAGTATCCTCTCATTGCCACTTTAACAACCGATAAGTTAACAAACAACTTAAAAGACGTTAATAATTCAATTGATAAAGAAGCGTACACATTAAAAGAACAATACATTAAGGAAGTTCTCGAGCGTGTAGTTGACCAAGAGGACAACCGGCCCAAGCCGCCGAAGAGGTTATGACCAAAGTGAACCCGGGGTCGCCGCAAGAGCCTAAAGAGACACAAGGGCGCTTCGCCGATGCAGTAAAAGAAGCCCCGATAAGCCTCCTCCGGAGTATGTTGACGTGTTCGCCCGGTCATACTCAGACATGCCAGACTCGATCCTCAATCGTGGAGCACGTAATTCCCTGGATCCCGAATCCAAGCTCGTCAAATGTAAGCCGCGCAAGATCAAGCCAGAGTGGTCCTTGCAAGTAAAAGAAGAGATTGAGAAAATGCTCCGAGTTGGTTGCATCAGAGTGATTGAGTACCCGACTTGGCTCTCCAACATCGTGACGGTCACCAAGGCCAACGGAAAGGTCGATGTCGTGTGGATTTCCGGATCTCAACAAGGCCAGCCCTAAAGATGATTTCCCACTGCCTAACATCGACATACTGGTCGATACCACGGTAAATTTCGAAGTAAAGTCCTTCGTGGACGGGTTCGCCGGATACAACCAGATCAAAATGTCCGAGGAGGATCAAGTCAAGACTGCCTTCACCATTCCATGGGGGACATACTGTTACACGGTCATGCCGTTCGGGTCCGAAGAACGCCGGGCTATTTACTGGGCCGCAATGCCTCTCTTCCATGACATGATTCACAAGGAAATCGAAGTATATGTCGACGACATGATCATCCACTCCTGTGGATCGACATGCAACACATGACAGATCTGAGAAAGTTCTTCAACAGACTCAGAAAGCACTCCATGAGGCTAAACCCGGCAAAATGCACCTTCGGCGTCAAGCGCGGCAAGGTACTGGGGTACATGGTTACAGAAAGAGGTATCGAAGCCGATCCTAGGAAAATCAAGGCCATCATCGACATGAAGCCGCCTCATACCCTGACAGAAGTAAAGAGCTTCATGGGAAGACTTCAAGCATATCGGGCCGCTTCATCAACCGCTTGACATCTTCTCTCGCGAGCCCATGTTCAAACCGATGAAAAAGAATGCCGACATCAAATGGGACTCCGAGTGCCAAACGGCTTTTGAGAAGATCAAGACCTACTTGGTTAATCCCCCACTCGTGCCCGCCACATGAAGACAAGCCACTACTCCCGTATCTCGACAAGCAATGTACACGTCAATCGGAGCAATGCCGGCACAAGAACGTAAAGATTCCAAGGTTGAGCATGCAATCTACTTCGTAGCCGGAAGCTTCAAGGAAGTGAACTCACCTACTCAAAGATCGAGAAAACTTGTACCGCCTGTATGGGTAGTCGGGAAACTGAAACACTACATGCACGCATTCTGCTCCCGGTCTCCAAAGTGGACCCCGTCCGATATCTCTTTGACAAGCCATCCCTCGTCAATGCGGCTAGCCAAGTGGTCATTCTTCCCGGCCGAGTTCGACATCAAGTACATGGTCGAAAATCAACAAAGGGCGTAGTCATGGCGCATCACCGCCGACTTCCCGAGCAAAGGAACCTAAGGGTCCCGATCCGCAATTTCCTGACGACGAAATCTTTTCACTTGACACGCAAACCGCCGGCAACTCTTCTTCGATGGGGCAGCCTAACAAGAAGGGGAATGGCATTGGAATGCTCCTTGTCGATCCCAAGGACGAGCATACTCCCATAGCCATCAAGTCAATTTCAAGCAACCAACAATGCAAAGAGAATACGAAGCCCGTGCAAACAGGTTTGGAAGCCGCCTCGAGCGCAACATCTCGTAGCCGGGATGTATATGGAGACTCGCATTGATCATCAATCAAGTGTCCAACAAATGGAAGACGGTAGATTCTCGCCTTCGAAGTACCACGCATACATGGAGGAGCTCATTGCTCGCTCAAGGACATCTCTTTTCACTATTTGCCAAGAGACAGAAACCGCTTGCGTACGCCCGGCAACCCTCGCCTTCTTGTCGAAATTCCCGATGGGAAAGCAAGAAACCCTCGTAATAGGCAGACGGGAAACACCCGCCTATTGCCGTGAGATCGAAAAGAAAAAGAAACGATCGACGAACCCCGGTACAATCAGATTTACCAAGCATTCTCCAAAGCGGAGAAGCTTCCTTCACAAATGAAGATGGAAAATACAAAGAAGGGATCAAAGCCAAAAACATGATGGCATTAAAACGCCCGGCATCCCACTTCGTCATTCTCGGGGGTATGTTGTACAAGAAGCGCCACTCAAGGGCCACTCCTTCTGTGTAAACAAAGAAAAAGCCGCGAAGCTAATGAACGAAGTTCACAACGGAAACTCGCGGTCCGCACATGAACGCCCGAGCATTGACACGCATCATTCTCCGTATGGGATACTATTGGATATCAATGGAAACAGATCGCATCCAGCCGTCCGAAGCCGCGACAAATGTCAACGGTTCTCCAACCTCAATCACATCCCACCTCACGAACTCTATTGCATGACTACGCCACGGCCTTTCGCCACATGGGGAATCGACGTCATCGGCAAGATCACTCCTCCAGGAGCAATGGTCACGAGTTCATTTTAGTCGCAGCCGACTACTTCACCAAATGGGTAGAAGCCGCATCGTACAAGGTACTGAATTCTAAGAAGGTGGCCGAGTTCATCCGAGAGAACATCATGTGCCGATACGGAGTGCCCAACGAGATCATCTCCGACAATGGGACTCACTTCGAAGGAGATTGTGACCAACTACCGACCGACCCGTAGTCACACGTCACAAGTCTTCTCCTTACGTACCACAAACCAATGGTGCAAGAGAGGCAACAACAAAACTCTCGCCATGATAATCGAAAGATGACCACTCGCAGGTCGGACCGGCCCGAAAAGCTACATTTAGCCCTCTCGGGGATACCGAACATCGCCGAACCGCCACAGGGGAGACTCCGTTCGCGCTTACCTACGGAATGGAAGCGATGTTGCCCGTGGAATTGGAAATTCCATCCCTCCGAGTCCTCTTGGAAAACGGGATCAATGAAGTCGAATGGCTACAGAGCCGTCACGACGAACTTGCTCTACTCGACGAGCGCAGATTGAAAGCCATGGAACACACTCGAGCCTACCAAAGCAGAATGGCACGAGCATTCGACAAGAAAGTCAAGAGCCGGGACATCGAGAAGGCGACTTGGTGCTAAAGGAAAAGCCTCCTACGCGTACCAATCCCCTCGAAAAGTGGGAGCCTACCTGGATAGGACCGTTCGTGGTACAAAGAATCTTCTCCGGAGGAGCCATGAAGCTAGCAGATTTGGACGGAAACCCTTTCGTTAACCCCGTGAACGGAAGCAAGCTCCGCAGATACTTCGTTTGAGGAAGAGCACGAGTCAACTCACCTTCCCCATACACCGTTCCTCAAGAAATTAAAGTGCTAAAAGAGTAATACCCAACCGGATACATTCCCGCTAATGATCCATGTAAAAACAGGGTCGCACTTCTTTTGTCTTTGTTTTTCTCAAATTCACCTAAAGTGTCGAACTACGGTGACCTGAGCCCCTTAGTCCAATTGTAAAAGGGGAACGTAGGCAGCCATCATTGGTTCGGTCTAAAAAAACAAAAAAAATACAATAAGCATCAATTGCTTGTGTTTCGAAAAACTCTTTTCATTTAACCTACAAATTCATAACGGTTAAAACATTCTTTGATGAGTTCAAGCACGGTCAACTCTTGACTCGCTACACGCTAGCAAAACTACAATAAAACATTAATCAATTAATGTGTCTGCAATGACAATGGGTGGATACTGGGACAAAGAAGGTCAACCTAGTTTCCCGTACTAGGTCCTTCATCCTTCTTCCCTTCCCTTTTCCCGGCGAGTGTTCTTCACCTTCGCAGAAATATTCCGTAGGCCTTCTACCTCGGCTCGTGGACTCTTCCCGACGCCTCCGTCAAGCCTCGCGGCCGTCAACGCAGCCCTTTCTCTAGCTCGTCTCGAGCCGCCTCGCTTCGAGCCATCATCACAAGTGCTTTGATTGGCCTCCCGATCGCACTTGTCTCATAATCGCCCATGGCATCGCCGCACGATTCCTGTGGTTAGCCCTTGCTTCGTCCTCCTCAAGGTCGAGCCGTCCAGGTGATCGCACCCAACTCACTCCGTCTCCACAAGATAGCCATCTCGTGTCTCCCTATACACTCTTCGTACTGGGCCGTATACATCGTTGCCGACGTAACAAAGGCCCTCTCTCCGGTGAAAGAGAACCCCGGCAGAAAGGACGTGTATTGCCACCACCGGTGATCGCACATAGCGTCGAAGGATCTTCCATCCGCAGAGATCCCACCTCAAAGGTAGCAAAGATAACTCGGGACGGGCCACTGCACTCCGCCCAAACTGCATCGCGCAGTAACCAATGATGGAATATAGAAAGACGTCCGAGACAGCCCCGCACTCGACAACCAACAGAACCCTCCCGAGCGGTCCTACAAGTCTCAGAATCTCCAATGGGGAACCCACCATCGCAAGTGATGCGTGCAAAGTCTCGGCCATCCAGAGCTCCAGCCACTCGACGCCCCCTATCACCAGAGGACGCCGAGAGAAAGACCAAGCGTCACAAGACATTGGCACCTCGTGCATCATCTGCAGCCTCTCCTCAACCACATGGTCGGCATAGCGGGACTCCTCCCCACATGTATCGGCTACCGGTCGCCATCCGACCTATGCCTGTGAACGTCTCGCCCAAGACCAATGGCACGATGTCTCCCCACTCCGCATCGCTCACCAGGTCCAAGACACCGTGATGGCACACACCTGCAGACGTGAATGTGAACAGAGTAGCAATCGCGCACAGAGCAAACGCGTCCCACGAAAAGATGCTCCTCGCCTCCGCAAATCTTTCTGGCAAGCCCCGAAATGTCAACGTAATCGGTATCCTCAGACAAGCATCCCGTATGCTTCTCCAAATGAGATACCAAACAAAGACACTAGCTTCTCAACAAAGGGCCATGCCACCAAAGATACGGAAGAACTAGCTGCCTGCCTCGTGTCCTCCTGCACGGCCCTAAATCTTCAAACGTAGGAGTGATTTCGTTGTACGAAAAGCCGTACACATTCCTCCGTACGTCCCAAAACCGAGACGCGGCTCTCAAAAGATCCCAATCTGCATGAGCTCCTTCAAAGCCCAAACAGATTTAATCCCGTAATGCCTTCGAAAACCTTTTGTTTCCGCCTCGTGTGGTTCCGTACCCACGATCGAAAGTTGTCCAAATATCGCTCTTGCATCCGAGACGATAACTTGGGAAAGGGAGCCATGTCGAAGGTGAAGGGAACCTTAAGGAAGTTTGAGAGGAATTCAAATTTAATGATCAAAACTATGCGCAGCTTAACCAATTGCAAAGCCGAAACCGCAATTTAAAGAATCTAGAAATTCATTCCAAGTCCGGCCGGACTCCCTCTCGCAGCTGACTTGGTCAACTCTGCAGCCAATGCCCCTAAATTGGAAACATTTCCAAACAACTCCCTGTTCACCCTTAAGAAATCTGCGTGCCGCCCATGGTTTCATTCAACCAATATCGCATCCCTTCCGCCCCTGCTCGTGCAACATGCAAATAATTAATAATTAGTGCATACATGCTTAATTTTTGACCCGTTCAATTTTTAATGCATTTCTCATTTTATTTATTTTTGATTAACCTACTTCCTTATTTGCCAAAAATAATGTAAGGTGATCATAGAATAAATATGCGAAGTGTTCCGCCCCACGGCGCCTTTTTGCAAATACAGCTCAAATCAAATTTGTTCCCGACAAATACATGCATTTTGTCTAAACAAAGCAAGAAAGAAAGAAAGCAAGAAAAAGGGACTACTCGAGTCCCGCTCGTCATCCGTGCACTCGACGCACCGCTCCGCCGCCGGATCCGTCGCAAACAGAACTCGCCAAATTCCTCCAAATGAATAGGCAAAAGGCCTCCTGAGTACGCGAACTCGAGGACTCTCTCTCGCGCCCGAGTGCGCAGAAGAAGGAGCTCCAAATCCAGCCGTTCCGCCCGCGAACCGGCCGAAACCCCGTGTAAAGTCCTCCCCACCACCGCGGGAGCAGGGCGAATCTCTCGGCCTAGACGGCCCCCGATCACGGACATCCACGCTCCTCCGGAACTGCACCGCATGAACTCCACGAGCCTCCTAGCGTAGGCGGACCACCCGTCCACCACCTCATGGCATCATTGTACGTACGGACAGACACCTGTGAACCAGGAAAGTCATCGAAGACAAGCGTAGTACGGATGCAACATTTGCGTAATACTACTATCAAATGCGTAAAATCAAAAAGGATGCTCACCGAAGCATTGGGGTCCGCCCTGTATCGTGGTCTCGGCTCGGCCGGGAGCGGGATCACAAGTCGCCTACGCGAACCATCCAGCCCCTCGTACGCCAGCCTAGCTCGCGGGACCGGAAAATCTCGAGGACCTCCGAGGGACCTCGCCTCTCTATGCCGCACCCGCGGGCTCCTCACCTCATCCTCAAGAAAACATCATAGGCGGCCCCCGCTATGATGTACTCGGTAGTACACGCCCGTATGTACCCCTCTCCACCTCATCTATCGGCATCTCCCTGGGATGCCGCATGTACATAGGAGGATCCACCGGCACCAAGGGAAGGGACCCCGCCTATGCCGACGAGTCACCCTCTCCCCAAATACATGGCGTCGCAGGAAGTCCCACCAGAGCTTCCGCCGCCGTGTAGTCTCGCTAGCACCGAACAGCGACATGATCGAACCTACTCCACCAAGTCAACCGGATCCTCTCGAGAACTCTCTGTTCAAGGCTTCGAGACACCTCGTATGACACTCGAGTGCCAACTCCTCGAAGAGACCGCCCTCTTCGCTTTCTTCCGCCAAACCAAGATGGCAGGGAACAGTGGGTCGATACGGCTCCTTGATGTCCCAATCCTGCGGACCGAACACCTCGTAGCACCGCACTGCCAAGAGAATGGAAAGTTATGTCGCCTACAAAGCGTATACATACGAGTACATAAAAGAGGCAAGGAAGAGAAAAAGTACGTAAACTTACATCCAAGACGGGCGTGAAGCGGCTAAAGGAGTGCTCCTCTCCCGCGAGAACCTGTCCAGGAATGGTAGAGCTCGGCCACCAGCCTCCCCACGCGAACCCCTCACGGCATCCAAGTCTATCGGCCCGAGCAAAGGGAAGTGACAAGACGTGTCGAAGTCGGGAATAAAGTCGCCGACAGCGCAAACCAAAGGAACCCTCGAGCCGGGCGCTCCGCGGTCATCCTCAAGATCCAGCCAGATAAGCGGCGACACCCGCCTCAAATGATTCTCCATCGGCCTGTACCGAATGCCTAAGCCCCTGGCATCGGTAATATCAAAACCCAGCAGCCCAGACAACTGCTCCGGGGTATAACCGTCAACCCACACCAGCCGTGTTGCCATAAGTCGCAACCCAGTGATAGCGACAAAATCCGTGGGAGTCACCGTCGCCTCCCCCATCTCGAAATGGAAAGTGTGGGTCGTATCCCACCAATACTCGCTCGTAGCAACATACATGGACACCTGCCCTCGGCGTATCACCGTCGCAGCCACAAGCACTGATGAACCCACCCAACCCGAGTCAAGCACCGCCCGCCGCGACTCCTCTCTCCCTCTCGAGCCACATTCGGGATAATATTCCACAATGCTCGCACCGCCTCAAAGGCACCCCGACTCTTCTGGTTGTGGGTATCAACCGTCCCTCGTCCCCTCACGAGACAAACAAAGACAGTAAGCAACGTCAGTAATGCACCAACGCATGTCAAAAGGATGCAATGCAGATACGGTTCTCATTCATTTCCTACGTATATTCCCATCATTTCGGAAACTCCGTCGAATCCGGAACTTTCAAAACATTTCGAAAACTCCGTCGAATCCTAACTTTCAAAATCTTTCGAAAACTCCGTCGAATCCGGAACTTTCAAAATCTTTCGAAAACTCCGTCGAATCCGGAACTTTCAAAATCTTTCGAAAACTCCGTTTAAACCGGAACTTTCAAATCTCTTTCGAACATTTCGAAAATTTACTCCGTCCCGAATTAAAGCTACTTTAATTTTGGAAAATGCATCTAGACATGGAATTTTGCAACCAAAATTTTTATGTCATCCACCCATAGTGTCAATTGAACTACATCCTAGTCAATTTCGACAACAATTCATGGCAAAGTCAAAAGCCCCAATTCGGGCACCAAAATCCCTAAGTTCATTCCTAAACAAATTTCTAACATTTAAAGAATGCACATTCTTAAAATTAATGGAATTTGTAGGAAGCTTACTTGTCTTTCGATCCCATCCTTGGAGTTGTGTCTATCCCTCGCCGGATAAAACTCCGCCGGATTCAATGGATGCACAATGGTTCGAATGGTCCGAACCAATCGAGTTCTTTCGTCATCGGTCCTTCCGTGGTGAGCCATTGGTCCTAAATCTCCTTCCATAGCAAATTTCCTTCACAAATTCGAGCAAACCTTGCAATTTGGGTTGGAATTTTTCTCTCTTTTCTCTCCTCTCGCCGGAATTTATGAAAGAAAATGACTTTCCTTCCTCGGCCTCGGCGCTGAAAAGGACATGGTCACCCGCAAAAGTCCGCCGGACTCTTACCGCACTGTGAAAAGATTCCTTCCATTTTGGTCCCTCAACTTTTGGCAATTCCAATTTTACCACTTTTGGCCCCCAAAAGTGTAAAATTTCCCCGCTAGACATTTCTAACACCCCATCCCCCGAGGATAAATTCCGCTAGTTTTCACTAACGCTCGTCTCCGCACGTTAAAATTCCTAATGGTTTTCACCATCACTATATCTCAATCGCGACCTTTCACTCCGATTTCAAAATCGCGACCTTTCACGGGCCCGATTCAATCCTTCGCGACCTTTCACGGTCCGATTTCAATCTCACCGCGACCTTCACGGTCCGATTCAATCTAATCGCGACCTTTCACGGTCCGATTCTCACTGCGACCTTTCACGGTCCGATTTCAATCCTCAATCGCGACCTTTCACGGTCCGATTTCAACTCTCAATCGCGACCTTTCACGGTCCGATTTCAATCCTCAATCGCGACCTTTCACGGTCCGATTTCAATTCTTAATCGCGACCTTTCACGGTCCGATTTCAATCCTCAATCGCGACCTTTCACGGTCCGATTCCAATCCTCAATCGCGACCTTTCACGGTCCGATTCAAATCTCAATCGCGACCTTTCACGGTCCGATTCCAAATCTCATCGCGACCTTTCACGGTCCGATTCCAACTCTCAATCGCGACCTTTCACGGTCCGATTTCAAATCCTTAATCGCGACCTTTCACGGTCCGATTTCAATTCTCAATCGCGACCTTTCACGGTCCGATTCCAATCCTCAATCGCGACCTTTCACGGTCCGATTTCAATCCTTAATCGCGACCTTTCACGGTCCGATTTCAATCCTTAATCGCGACCTTTCACGGTCCGATTTCAATCCTCAATCGCGACCTTTCACGGTCCGATTTCAATCCTCAATCGCGACCTTTCACGGTCCGATTTCAATCCTCAATCGCGACCTTTCACGGTCCGATTTCAATCTCAATCGCGACCTTTCACGGCCCGATTTCAAAGATTCCCGAATCGCGACCTTTCACGGTCCGATTTCAATCCTCAATCGCGACCTTTCACGGTCCGATTCAATTCTCAATCGCGACCTTTCACGGTCCGATTTCAATCCTTAATCGCGACCTTTCACGGTCCGATTTCAATCCTTAATCGCGACCTTTCACGGTCCGATTTCAATCCTCAATCGCGACCTTTCACGGTCCGATTCCAATTCTCAATCGCGACCTTTCACGGTCCGATTTCAATCCTCAATCGCGACCTTTCACGGTCCGATTTCAATCCTTAATCGCGACCTTCGCGGCCCGATTTCAATTCAATCGCGACCTTCACACGGTCCGATTCCAATCTCAATCGCGACCTTCACGGTCCGATTTCATTCAGTCTCAATCGCGACCTTTCACGGTCCGATTTCAATCTCAATCCCTTTCACGGTCCGATCTCAAACAAATCCCGACCTTCGCGGTCCGACCTCCACTCTCCTATCGAGACCTTCGCCGTTCGTCTTCCCGCAACAAGAATAAGCCCTAACCCCAAGGCACGAACGCCTTGCAACAATCCTCTTCGGCCATCCTCGTAAGCCCGAACACCTTTTCACTTCAACAAGTGAACATTCATCTCCCCGGCCGCGCCGTAAGCCCGATCGTTCCACCTCGGGCCGCTCGCAATAAGCTCCGCACAACAATCCTCTTCGCCATCAAGGTAAGCCCAACGCTCATCCTCGCAGATAAACTCCGGCAATAATAAGCCCAAGACCCAAGGCACGAACGCCTCGGCATCGCAACTCCGGCTTGAGGCGCCACACGCCCTCGAAGGTTTCGAAGTCCTGTGTTCGACGCCTCCCAACAGCCTTCCATTCAGTGCAGTACTCGCGAATGGTCTCATCCAGGTTTAGACGCCTCCTAACATGTCTCGCTCAGTCAAGGTCCCCATGCGCGGCCCTTGCCCCTTTTCGAACTACGATCGGCTTGATTCCCGCTCGGGATACGTAGGAATCCTTTTCGCTAAGGGTCCACCACCGGTGACCGCCTGTGTCTCTTTCAAAGTAAGGCATCCCGATTTGGATCCTTATCTTTTTCAACGACCCCACCTCCTTCGGAGGAGACGTCGCCGAGGGCTAACCGTAAGTACCCAAATCCGGATCGTCCAAATCCGTCGAAAGTTAACCGAAATCCGTTAACCGGCCCGCTCCAGTTAACCGAAACTCGTTAAACTCCCCGTTGCCGTGCTAACGAGACGTCCCGGATCGCCCGTGCATCCCGACGTCGAACCGTACTTAACACGTGTCATCACACGTAAAAGTATGGCTTTCCCTGAAAAATGCATTTTCGGCACTTTCCGGGGCGTTTCTGACATTTTCCTGATCGTTATTTTAAAAACGGACAAAACCGGGACCGGGAACAAAATCCCACACGGCCGGTGACTCGTAGGCACGTGGCAGCCATGCCACCTCCCTCTAGTCACCCTTCAATCACAAATCAAGGCCAAAAGACCAAAATACCCCGATTTGCAAGCCAAGTCCTACGGACTCCGCGTGCACATTTTCTGAAATTGCCAACAAGTCCTTCAAATTCTCAAAATACCACAAAACCCCTGGATTCGTGCCAAGTCCGTCCGACTCCTACCGCAATTTTCACCCTATAAATAGAAATGGCTGTCAAAGCCAAAAAGAGGAAAAATTACACCAAAACTCACCAACCCCACGGCCAAACCGGTTTTACCCTTCCGAGCTCCCGTTCTGTCTCGATTCGCGTGAAACCTTCCTATTTCGATCAAATACGCCCCTTACTACTTCGAAACAACCTTTCGAATCACTTTCCGTGTCCCGTACACACCTCCCGAGTCAAAGGAGTCGACCCTAGCCATAGGTATAACTCCCTCTCTCTAAATCTCCTGTTCCGTCTCGGTTTACGCGCCAGTCGCTATAACCCTTTCGAACGCCGTTATCGAAATGTAGACGCCTCCGTCTAACGGGGTCCGATACGTTTTAGTCCCTCGATCCTCTTCTCTTTCCGTAAGAGAAGTAATCACGGGTTAAAACGGCGTTCCGACCCCGTTCCATTTACTTTTATTATCATTTATCAATTCCTGATCGATCGATCCGTTGATCGTCATTTAATTCCTGTCATTTACAAATCCGAGCCGTTTGGCCTCGTTGATCGTCATTTACAATTCCGAGCCATTTGGCCTCATTGATCGTCATTTACGAATCCGGATCGTTTGATTCCGTTGATACCGTACTTTAAATACTGTCATTTACAAAGTCCGACCCGTTTGGATCGTGATAGTATTTACTTTTCAAAGTCCGAGTCGCAACCCGATTCGTTGATCGCATATCATTTAATACGCATTTTTCCCGTAAAAATCGTTAACAATGTAATGCCCGGTTCAAAACCGGAGTTCGTCCGTCGAACTCTCTTTCAAAACGCGCGAAATGACGTTTGTCATTCAAATGCTCATCTTTCAAACTCAAAGCCGCCATTTGACACTCAAATCATTTAATACGCATTTTTCCCGTAAAAATCGTTAACAATGTAACGCTCGGTTCAAAAAACCGGAGTTCGACCTTCAAACTCCTTTTCAACTCAAAGTCGACGTTTGCCACGCAAACGCTCATTTCAAACTCAAAATCGACGTTTGCCACGCAAACGCTCATTTCAAACTCAAAACCGACGTTTGCCACGCAAACGCTCATTTCAAACTCAAAACCGACGTTTGTCATTCAAACGCTCGTCTTTTCAAACAAAGTCACCTAATCAAACGTTTGTCATTCAAACCAAGATTAAGCTTGTCATTCAAGCCCCCATTTCAAAAGACACACACACACACACACGATTTCGAGAAAGGTAGAAAGACTCGTCATGCGAGGCGTTTCGGGCGATCTCGTAATACTCTACCCGAAACGTAACTTGACCTCCGAACCTAACAATCTCTGGTACTAAAAGCTTTTTACTCGTTTTTGCTACCAATAAAAATGATCCCCGTTTTCAAAGCCTTTTCCTAAGTTTTTGCTACCAATAAAAACGACACCATTTTCAATAGCCGTTTCTCAACGTTTGGGCTCAAAATACAAAAACCGCGTGGCGACTCCTCATTTTGTTCCTTCCCATGAAGCGAGGTCTCAGACACCAACCCCTCCGCGAAAGATAACCGCCTTTCCCGCGCCCCCCGCGCGCGAAAAGATCGGGTAATTTCAACAGTGCCTCCATTCAGCTTAAACAAAAATCCAGATTGCGATCTGAAATCATCCTTGTCAGTTTGGAAGCTAGTATCTGTTTAGCCATTCACTACAAGATCTTCTTCCATTCCTCCAAAGACCAAGAATACATCCTTAGTTCTTCGTAAGTACTTGAGGATATTCTTGACTGCTATCCAATGTGGTTGAATGTGTGCTCACAAAAAAAAAAAATAAAGGAGTCGCCACGCCGTTTTTAAGGAAACATTGAAAACCTTTTATTTGAGAATGAGAAAATGGGTTTGGGGGTCAGGTTACGTGTTGGGAAGAACCGAGAGTTCACCCAACACGCCTCGCCATAGACGAGTCTTTCTAACGTTCAACATTTCATTCATTCAAACGTGTGTGCAAGTGTGTGAGACGAGATATGTATAAAATGCATAGAAGTGCCTTGTTTTATTGCTCAAAGAAAAGAAAAAACAACTTGTAAGCCATTGATGATGGGAGGCCACATCCCATATTACAAAGAAGAGGAACAAAACTTACAACTAAAATGAACCTGTTGCAGAGGCTTGTTGTGTCGCGTGACACAGGACTTGAGGAGTCACTTGTGTCGTGTGACACTACAAAACACTTTGCAGAGATTTCACATTATTAAACACAAAGGAAATAGATCTATCAAATCACTTCAAATGAGTGTGGATATGGAAGATCCACACCCTAATTTGAGTGACAAAGGGGGTGGGGAACAAACTTACAACTGAAATATGATTCTCTGCAGATGGGTTACTTGTGTCGCGTGACACAGGACTTGAGGAGTCACTTGTATCTCGTGACACAGGTAGACCATCCGCAGGAATCTCACAATTCAAAACCAGAAACCAACAGAGATCGATTCAGATCTACCAAATATAATGAATCAACTTGGAATAACACAGATTAACAATGAATTACCCAAGGGAGCATGGATATGGGAGATCCACACTCCCTTGACCACCAAGCAACCAAGGGAGATCAAATCACAACACAAATATGCAATTAAACCAAGCAAATCCAATTAAACAGAGATATGGCAGTTGCCACTTGATAATCTGAAGCAGATGGAGCTTGATTATCAAGTGGAGGAATAGAAATTGCAAATAAACAAGTAAATGAGAGAGAGAAGGGTGGAGAGATAAGTTACCCTTGTAGTCCTCTACTTCTACACCAAGTTAGGTGTGGAAGCCTTCAATTCAGCTGCTAGGAGGTGCGGTTGAACACCAATTGAATGCTCCTATTCAGATCTTCAAGGTGAGGTGGGTTATATAGAGGTGGGTGTATGATTTGGGTGAGGAAGAGATGGGATTGGAGGGGTTTGGTATGGTTTGAGGAGAGAGAGTGGTTTCTGGCGTTAATTGGGCAGAGTAACTTTAGGGTATTGGAAAATGGATCCTGATATGAGAAGGGGAGGGTCCAATTTATAGGCTGCATGGAGTGGGTCACTTATGTCGCACGACCTCTCGCTTCGCTTTTTTGTGGCAAATTGTGTCGCACGACCTGTCCAGCCATGTAACCGTTTTTTGCGTTAACAACTGATTCTGGAACCTTCTGTGATAATTCCCAATAGGTCCAAAGCTGATAATTCTTGGTAGGTCCTTTTAGGTGGAAAAAATACTCACAAGTACTTCCCTCATAAGAACTTTAAGAAAAGTTTTCGGAAGTCTTGGAATTGACCGAGAATTTATCAAAACGCCCCTAGTGCAATTTTATTACATTAAAAAGCACTTTTAAAGGGTCGCGAATTGGATTGGCGTACTCACAGAGCCCCTTGGTAACGTCACTTATGGAAGAAGTGAGGCTGTTGACAAATAGGACCCAATCCCAATGAGCGGCTAGGGGATAAGGCGGAGGGCTGGACGATGACTTGGTGGATCGGATGGCTGGACCTTTTGAGAAAGGATTCCTACGTATCCCTGGGAAGGAATCAAGCCAAATCATAGTTCGGAGTATTCGGAGGAGACCATTAGGAGGTGTCTGACCCGATGAAAGACTATTAGGAGGTGTCTTGACCCGAAAAGACCATTAGGAGGTGTCTTGACCCGAAAAGACCATTAGGAGGCGTCTGACCCAATTGAAGACTGTTAGGAGGTGTCTTGACCCGATTGAAGACTGTTAGGAGGCGTCTTGACCCGAAAAGACCATTAGGAGGTGTCTGACCCGAAAAGACCATTAAGAGGTGTCTGACCCGATAGAAGACTATTAGGAGGCATCTTGACCCAATGAAAGACTATTAGGAGGCGTCTTGACCTGAATTGACCATTAGGAGGTGTCTGACGCGATGGAAGACTGTTAGGAGGCGTCTGACCCGATGAAAGACTGTTAGGAGGCATCTTGACCCGAATAGACCATTAGGAGGTGTCTGACCCGATAGAAGACTGTTAGGGGCATCTTGACCCGAAGATACCATTAGGAGGTGTCTGACCCGAAGAGACCATTAGGAGGCATCTGACCCGATGGAAGACTGTTAGGAGGCGTCTTGACCCGAATTGACCATTAGGAGGTGTCTGACCCGATGGAAGACTGTTAGGGGGTGTCTTGACCCAAAGAGACCATTAGGAGGTGTCTGACCCGAATAGACCATTAGGAGGTGTCTGACCCAATGGAAGACTGTTAGGAGGCGTCTTGACCCGATGAACGAGATGAACTGAAGGGAGTGATTTTTCGAGTATACTAGACATATTGATTTGACAGTTTGGATGAGACATGTTTCCTTGTCTTTGTGCTTACACATGTTGAGGCCTGTCGGAGGGGCGACTCTGCATTCTTGTGGATTGTTGGAAAGTTGCACTGTCTTGGAGGGGTGAAGCTGCTTTTGTTGTTGATGATTTTGGATGCCGGAGGGACTCATACCATTGCTGTTGAATGGTTGTAGCTGTCGGAGGGTCTCATGCTACTGTTAGTTCTGCTAGGGATAGATGTAGCTGCCAGGGACTCACGCTACTGTTATTGCTGGTGTCTTGGTGTTATGCAGTGCAAGGAACGGCCTTTGTTGATGATTGGTTGTCTTTGGAGTCATGAACTTTGCTTGATGTGACACGGGTTATGATTGCTAGGGAATAGATTTTTGCTGATGCTTTTGGTGGCGGGGCCAACGATCTTGATGCACATTGCTGGGGAGACTGATAGACTTGGGATTCTTTGTCTCGGTTTTGTTTTGAGGGACAGTCTTTGTTGACAGTTGGTTGACTTTGGGAGTCCTGAACTTTGCTTGATGGGACATTGTAGCTGCCGGAGGGCCTCATGCTACTGCTGATGGGAGGTTATAGCTGCCGGAGGGACCTATACCACTTGTCGACGCTTGATGGATGGCCATTCATGGGACGGTCTTTGCCGAAGAGTTGTGGAAGTGTCAGTGCATACGGTCTTTGATGAAGGTGCGCCCATGGGAACGGGCTTTTGAACGAAGATCTACCCATGAGAACGAACTCTTGGTACTGAAGATCTGCCCATGAGAACGGGCTTTTAATGAAAATCTGCCCATGGGAACGGGCTCTTGGTAATGATGCGCCCTTGAGAATGGGCTCGTGGAGATGGTTTTTCGTGTGGAACATGCTTTGATGATTCACCCATGAGAATGGGCTTTTGATGATGATTATTCGTTGTGCGGAACATGCCTTAAAGTCGCTGAGGCTGGTGAGCCATTGCTTGGATACTGGGCAGCTGAGGCTCTTTTCTTTGACAAGCACTGCTTGGGGACTAGGGCAGCTAAGGCTCTTTTAGATGATGCTGATGAGTCTGGGCCTGACGCAGATAATAAAGGCGGGGTCTGCCACCTGCAGGATTTGGAATCCTTGTCCAAAATTGTGATTCGAGGGGCAGTCCTCACGATCAAATTATGATCACCTGATTATTGTACCCTGCGGGGGAAAACACAACACCCTAGGCACCTAGCACTTTATTCGACTCTTTTCTTATGCATTATTAATCTTTTGTTGCACAAGTCCATCTCAGCTGGGGAGAATAGGAAGTAGGGATTTGGCACGGCTTGACGAGCAGATATGTCTGTATCAGTTGCTCTATGAGGGATCATGTATGGAACGAAAAAGTGTTTGTAATGGGGTGGACCCTCTCCCGTTATAGGGGAAACGTATAAGTGATGATGCAGCTTAGGCAAGTCGGGGATGCTCCTGGGAGTACAGATTGCAGCAGGTCCATTGCTAGTGAGGACAAAGTGCATCGCGCGTCTGAGACAGCAAGCAGTAGAGAATGTGCATAGAACGATCCCGGCATGGCGAAGCCCCAGTTGACAGTGCAAAGAAAACCTGGAGGGAAATCTGGTAAGGAGAGCCGGAGGGATACCTTAACCAAAGCCCCAACTTGAGGAAATTCCATGCAACTTCATCGCAGACAGAGTTATCTTGTGGCCGAGGAGGCAACCCATTATTTCAAACCGCCGTCAATCAGTCACTGGACAAGACTCGGAAATGTATGTGTGCAAGGGCACATCTTTTGAAGGTGGGAATAGATCTCGAATCTGTGATTGACACTCTCGCTTTTGGGTTTGACTCTTTTGGGAGAGTATAAGCATCGCAAGGTGTGGAAAGGTGTATGGAAGCCCCTACTGACAGAAAAAACAGTGTTTGGCTCTATCTTCCTATGATGTAGAAAGAGAAGACTTGTCGAGACACTTGAAAACTTGTCTTATTCGTGATGATCACAAATCTGCTTAAAACCCTTTATTGATGTTCGGGTTATTAAACCGCCAAAGCCGATATGAACAAATATTTTTATCAATCTTGAGGAGAAAGCCCACTGATATTAAGAATCAAACTCGGACAGATGAACAGTGTATGGGAATGGTCCTTGAGGAGACCGGATCTTCTGAGATTTGTTTGCGATTTCGACCGGACCAGTTATGGTTGCCTACGTTCCCCTCCTTGGGAGGGGCTCAGGTCGCTGTAGTTCGGGCTTATCCCGAATGAAAAGAATGAACGTTGGAATTCGAGGATCTGACGACCTTTGAGGATTTTGAGAATTGAAAGAACATGTCCTCTTGGAGTGTCGATGGGAGACACAGATGTGAAGCCCCAGTGGGACATCCACGACAAGTGTTTGCAGAGGAGAAACGAAATATGCTCACATGAAACATCGAACGAACGGATGGAATTTGCACAATCTTCGCTTGACGGTCCTTTGAGCCGAGATAGACTTGGCTCCTCTTTAAGCAATAATCTATTTTAGATCTCGACGATATTGGACTGAAACTGCTATCCGGTAGGAACTGCGACTGGGCTTCAGGGTTTCAACCGGTCTTCGGGTGATTTTGGAATATCATGACCTCTTAGGATGAGAGGTCGGCTAGGATTTTTACTGACTGAACCTCTAAAGATGAGAGGTTGGCATGCAGGGATGTGTTTGGGATTTCTAAGATGAGGGAATCCATGATTGCATCTTCAATGCCTCTAAGAAGGAGAAGTCAATCTTGGCTTTGCCAAGGGCAAGGGTAGTGGTAATGGGAATGTCCTCTAAAATAGAGAGGACGGCTTGGGATCGGTTAGAGGTAATGGTGAGGGGACATCCGTGCTTGTTGGTCCCAAAGGTGGCAACAAGGGTGAAAATACAGCTAGAGGGGGGGTGAATAGCTGTTACAAATTTTTCGCCCTCTAATAAAAACTAAACCTCTTGCTTACAAAATCCTCTTGCAGTTGATAATAGATTGCAAGTGATAGTGTAAAATGCACAGCGGAATTATAGAGTATAAAGCGGTTTTAGAGGCGGTTTGTAAAATGCGGTTTTGATATGCGGTTTTGGGAAGTGCAGTTTTACAAACATGTGTGGTTTTGACATTGTTAACTCCAAACACTATTTCACAATAATGGATAACTAAATAAAGATCAAACAGAGACAAAGATAAATAATTAGTAAGAACAAGAAATATAAATGCAGAAAGTAAGAACTCGCTATTTGGAGTGGTTCAATCGAAAAACGATCTACGTCCACTACCAAGATGGTTAGTCTTGGATTTCTAAGAGAGATTTTATATTAAGTATTGTGAGATTACAAAGTACAATAAAATCTTTACTATGAAGAACAAATCCAAAACTATAACCAGTGTATCTCAAATGTATAATCTATGTGATTAGAACAAATGAGGTGTGTGTGTGAGAACAAGATCAAGGCTCTTTAAATCTGTAAGATGTAGAGCTCAATGATTCTTGAATGTGTTAAGGCTTGATTTCTGGGCTGGGGAATATTTCTTGAAGTATGAAGATGAAGATTCAAAGGGTTGAATAATTTCTGGGCAGAGCTTCAGCTTCTATGAACACAGCACTTTTAAATTCTCAAGCAATCTTCAAATGGTGAAGATTAGGGGTATTTATACCCAAGCATCAAGAAACTAGCCGTTGGATACAGCTGTTGTAAGGACAGTACTTGATGCAATCCTATTGGTCCACAGCAACCACTTTTGTCCTTTGGTACAGCAGTTGCAGATAAAGCTGATCAGGCTCCAGCTGCAAGCAATGAGGTTAGGACACCTGTCAACTTTTCAAGATCCTTGCAGATCTTCTCTGACATTGAATCACGTGACAAGATATGGTGGTTGACTTTTGATATTGCTGACGTGGATTCCAACGGATAAAAAGTGGTTCACTTCAAGTAGCCAATCATTGGATGCGGTTGGTGAGATGCGGTTAGGGACATGCGGTTTTGCTACACCAGGAGGTTGCATGGATGCGGTTGCACATGAACTGCACAGGTGCGGTTCAAGGGCGGTTGCATGCGGTTGGTTCAATAGGCAGATTCAAGGTAGAACTACACTTGCGGTTTACAAGTGCGGTTTATAGGGCGGTTTTGAATACTGCTGGAACTGCAACTTTGCTTCCAATGAATCTTGTGCCAGTCTTCAAGCCTAAATTTAACCTATTCTATAAAATGGACTTAGCTAAAAAATTGAAGTCTAAGCTTCATTACATAGGGTCCTAAAGTCCTTAAAATAGACAGGAGGTTATGGTATCAATCAAATCTAATACAAAACAGGAGGGTTAAAACATGCATACCCAACAATCTCCCCCTATTTGATTGATGCCATTACCTACTATAACTAAAGCAATCATTGTACTTGGTAAAAATATGTCCAAAAGAATTAACAAGGTAATTCATGTCCCAAGTCAATGCACACACTTAGCTTAAGCTATAGATTTCTATACTTTCTAAAAGATAAAAACTTACAATATGGAAAGTTATAGAAATGCATTCAGTGCACTTAAAAATTGTGAGTTTAAGTTCAAAGTGCGGTTTAAACTGAATGTTTAAACATCAATTCAAAATAGTGATTTTAAGTTAGAAAATATTTGAATGAGGTTATAAACCATAAGAGGTTTCATTGTTCTACAAACAAGCAGTTTGATATGAACAAGGTTTTGGAACCAATGATGCATTTTTCATTACTACCAATGCGGTTACACTTACAATGGTAGAGAAGCAAAATACAAAGGTTTCAAAAACAAAAGAAAGTTGGACAAAAATACATGGAGTGCGGTCCAACAAGACAAAAAAAGAGGTCAGCAAAAGGAAAAGAAATTACAAGTAAAGCGCGGTCCTAATGCTGACGCGGTCGGTGATGAGGCGGTTGATGTTGATGACGCTGATGCTCTCTTGGTTGATTGACTTCTTGCTGGGGCAACTGCGGTTCTGAAGGTCTGAAGGCTGAGCTTTCACCTCTGATATTTCTTCTGAGGGCTCTGAGGTCTTCAACCTGTCTGGCAAAGGTAGTCTCAACGGTTCAAAGTGCGGTTACAGATTCAGCAGCAGCAGTTCCAACAGCATCAACTGATCTAGAGTTGGCATCAACACTGTCCTTGATCTGAGAGGTGAATCCTTCAATGCAGGCCTTCAAGGAATTGTAGAATGTGAAGATCTCATCCTGAATGGCTACTGTTTGAGTAGAGAGAGCATCTCTAAGCGGTTCCAGATCAACAGTCACATTCAGGTTGGACTTCAATTCCTTGATGGAGTTGTCTAGCTTGAGGTTGAAGCCTGCCTTGAGGTTCTCAAATCTGAAGGAGATATCATCATCAAAATTCTTTACCTGCTCCTTGATCTTGTCTCCCACTATGTTGAGGTCAACATTGATTCTTTCTTTGAGGAGTCCGGTTCGGAAAAGATTTTGAGCTCAGAGTCATCCAAGGCGGTTTGAGTAGGGCGGGTGAGGTGGATGCTTGCTGCGGTTGCGGTTGAGGATGGGAATCTTCAAGGGTTTTCATGAAGGATACCAGAGCAGCATTGGTTGAAGAAACAAACTCATCAGATAGCTTGGAAAGCATCTCTTGGAGTTGAGTCTTAGAAACCGCATCACCCATAGCTTTGAGCACTCCTCTTGCTAAATCTTCTTTAAACGCTTGAAAGCACTCAGTAGCTGCGGTTTGGCGGCTTACGTGGAAACTCTCTCCCCCTTAATGGCATCAATCACTTGGGCTTTCATGATTGCCAGTTCAGTGGCTTGAGAGTCCACTTTGGAAAGAAGGTTGCGGTTGGAGGCTTCAAGGTTGGCATTGGATGCGGTTAAGGCCAGGTTAGATTCAGTGAGTTTAAGCATATGGCCTTGGTTTACAACCAACTGTGATTGAATCAGTTGGAGGGTGGAAAGAATTTTAAGGTAATCAGAAGGGGCGGTTGAAGAAGATGGAATGTGGAGTAGCGAGGAGGCGGTTGAGATTGAGTTGTAGGAGCGGTTTGAGGCAAAGGAGATAGGAGGGTTTGGAATACACGGGTGGCTGGGATAGTGAATTGAAAAGCGGTTGATGGAGGAATAGGTAGTGTTTGGGGTAAAGTTGTAGGTGCGGTTGAAATGGTAAGAATTGGTGCGGTTTGAGTAGGTGCGGTCGAAGGAGGAGGAATGTTTGAAGTATGAATTCCAGAAGTAATAGGGTTAGAGTTTGAGGAGGAACTGGTAGTGTGAACTTCAACAGAGGGGGTTTTCTGATGAATAGGTGAAGTTTGTGGAATGGGAGAGGTTTGAAGAGGTGGAGTAGGAAGGCGGTTTGGAGAAGGTGATTTAGGAGGAGGGGAATTTTCAAGAGGTGGAGTAGGATCGCGG
The DNA here is from genome assembly GCA_022495995.1 of Adenophora triphylla var. japonica. Classification (NCBI taxonomy): domain Eukaryota; kingdom Viridiplantae; phylum Streptophyta; class Magnoliopsida; order Asterales; family Campanulaceae; genus Adenophora; species Adenophora triphylla. Next base: position 237,040 of record JAFEMH010003839.1, read on the forward strand.
TTTTGGTTAGAAATGGAGATGGCTGGAGTGAGATGGGAGTAAGGTGGTGTTTGGGCGCGGTTTGAATGGTGAACGGATGGGGAGCGGTTGGAATGTTGAGGTGATGGAGTTAGGGATTTGTTCTGGCTAGAAGAAGAATGAGATTTGGTAGAGGATTTTGATGATGAACTTGTAGAGGAAGGGGAACTGGAATGGGATGAAGATGGTGAAGGAGTTGGTTGTTTGGAAACACGGTACAAAAATCTTTTGGGTCCTTTGATTGGGGTTCTTCTCTGGGCTATTTGCTTGATCCTTTTTGGTTTCTCCCCCTGAGCGGTTGCAGCTCTTTGCAGTTGAGGAGGAGAATGCAGTTCAGGTGTTGGAGCTTTGGATGGGGATTTTGCAGGGGATGGATGACGGGAGTGGATGGGAGATTGAGGTGGGGTTTGGGCGGCGGTTTGGTTTGGGGCGGTTGAGATGGAGGCGGTTGGGGAATAGGATCCTTGGATTTTCCTTTAGCAGCTTCCCTCTCAGCCCTTTCCCTCTCAAGTCTCTCAAACTCAGCTTTGTAGAAGATGGACAACTCCTTATCAGTCATCCTGGCCAAATCAGCCTGAGTTTGCTTTGCCTTCTTGGCTTTAGCAATCAAAGGAGCAATCTCCTCTTCTTCAACTTCTTCAACCACTTCATCTAGAAGGGTCATCTTCTCTTTCCCTTTCCTTGGCTTCTTCTGGCTTGGGCCTGCACCAGCTGAACCACGCGGTTGAGAGGGTGCGGTTGAGGTAGGCTTAGGGAGTGGTTCTGCAGGAGCCTTCCTCTTCCTTGAGGCCTTCTTTATTGCTTTTCCCAGTGCGGTTGAAGCAGTAGCAGGGTTCATTTCAACATACATTTCCTTGTTCTGGGAGGTATCAGCATCATATAGGGCCTTATAATCATCATTCCCAAAAGATCTTCTGAAGGAATGCATAGCTTTTAGGCCAAAGGATTCTTCAACACCCCAATCGACACATAATTCTGGGGTGGCAATCCTAAGATCTTCCAAATGCTGAAAGTTTCCAAAGATTGCGGTCAGCACTCTCCCAAAAGGTCTCCATCTTATCTTTTCATTCTTGACCTTAAGGCGTACGCATCAATGCTGCTAGCAATCTCTCTCATCAAGATCTTGGGCCAATGAAGCTTCATGCCGTTGTAGATGGCACAGCAGTATTGCCATTGATGAGAGGTGAAGTTGTTGTGGTTGCCAGTCTTCCCACAAACAGACTTCCCAACAAGGTAGCACAGGTGGCTCATCATCTCACCAAAATCTCTTCGTGGCGTAGTCTTGTAATGGCCAGAAAGAGAATCTAGCTTTCCTGTCAGAGTTGAACAGGTAGCATCTTGGACCTCCTGAGAAACTTCAACTGGAGCACCAGATACATGAAAATCGTAAGTGCTCCTGATGTCCAAGTAGTCTATGGAGACTCTGAATCCTTCAACTTCTCCCACCAAATTGGGGATCTTGCTACCATCAGACAGCTCAGTCTCTCCTTTCACTGCGGTTTCATAGAACTGGTCAATGAAGGAGGGGATGGTATAGGTTTGATTTTTGTTGAATAGGGGAAGGATTCCAGAAGCTTGCATCTTCCTCATCATCTCTCTTCCCAGAGCATCAGACCGCAACTCTGGTTCATTTATCTCCCAACCTGGCAGGAAATACTTGGTATTCTACAAATAAAACACACAAGTTAGAACACTTTAGGAAAATCACAGTTCATATGCGGTTGGGGCACACATGCGGTTGGCAATAGTGCGGTTTTGGAAATGAAAATTTCCAACCACAATGAAACTGTGAACACAGGTAGGAAACTAATAAGAAAAACACAAAAGTATATACTTAGTACGTGGCATTGTAATCCAAAATTATCCCACACTGCAAGCGGTGCTTAGAGAGGAAATTTATGGTGTCCAGCCTATATACTTAGTAAAACTTAAGTAGTTTTCAAGCATGCGGTTTCAAAAATAATATGTATGCGGTTTTGAAATTACGGCATGCGGTTTCAAGAATGCGGTTGATAAACCAAAAACATATGCGGTTTTGAAATTATAAATTAGCAACTGTAAGTGCGGTTTCAAAACGAATATCATGCGGTTCTAAGGATGCGGTTCAAACATGCAAAAGCAAAATTTTCAGAAATTTTCTAAGTATGGAAAAACAAATTTGAAAAATTAGGTCAAACCAAAACATAAGAACTTTTCTGAAAAAGGAGATGAACAGTCACATGAATGCATGAAGAACACAAAGAACACCAAGAACAGAGATTTGAAAAATGTTAACCAAAATGAACAAATAACATGTCAAAATGATCACATTGAGCAGTAGATTAACAATATAACAATAAAATTTTCTACTTTACTCATAATCACCCAGAAAATGCAAAAATACAGAAATGGGTTTCGAAACTTAAGAAGTTTAAAATTTAAAATCAGTACCCAAATCAAGTGTAGATCATGAAATAAAGTATATAATCTTAATCTAGACAAGATTCCGAACAAAATCCAACAAATTTCATGCAAAATGATCAAGAAATGAAAAATATATGAGCAAAAATCAGTTTAGGTGTTCGAAACTTTTCAAGTTCATCAATGGCAGAAATCTCAAGTATGATTTGCGAGATATTAAGAAGATAAAGTTTTAAGAAATCATACCATGTCTTCGATGGGTTGTTTGGGAGCCATTGAAGAAGAAAAACTTAAATCTTTTTAAGCAGATTACGAAGAGAGAGAAGAAGGGTTTGGTGAAGAAACTGACACTTGAAGGTACAAGGTCAGAGAAGACAGTTCGTAAAGTTTGAAAAGGTAAGGTATGTCTTCTATTTATAGGAAAGGATTAGGGTTTGGCGGTTGAAAGGTCGGGGCCCGGTTCACCAACTCAGTGAATCATTGCAAACATAGCACCCTTTCAGCTTCATCCCATCAACCAATGACGGCTGACATGAAGGCCATTAAATGCCAATGTTCCCTTTGCATTAAATGCTCTCAAAATTTAAATTTTCGTGGGAAAACATTTGCAAATAAACCCTTAAGAAAAAATAGGACTGAAAAATAAATAAAAGGAATTTGAACAGTTTTTTTTTAAATAGCTTGTAAGTAAAAGTAAAGATAGAAAATACTCCGAGGTTGAGCTGCGGTTGAGATCCAAGCGGTTGAGGCTGCAGCATGCGGTTTGAGTGAAGCGGTTGGCTGCAGTGCGGTTGGACATCCTTGCGGTTTGGTACACGCGGTTCAACAGTGGAATTGAAACTATACTCAACAACCAAGTTAGTTAATAAAAAGAATGGAATTTATTTAAGTTCAAGCATACCCATTTCTCCTCTGAGGAATGAAAACCACTTGGAGTCAAGAGCTTTGGTGAGGATATCAGCAATCTGCTTGTCTGTCCCCACATACTCTAAATGGATATTCCTCTTTTCCACATGATCTTTGAGGAAATGATACTTGATATCAATATGCTTGGTCTTGGAATGCATGACAGGGTTGTTGGAGACTGAAATGGTTGAAGTGTTGTCACACATGATGGGGCAATTCCCTTCATGGATTCCATAGTCCACCATTTCTTGCTTCATCCAAAGGATTTGGACAGCAACAACTACCGGCAAGGATATACTCGGCCTCTGTGGTTGACACTGGAAACTGAAGCTTGCTTCTTGGTGGCCCAAGCAACTAGTCTATTCCCGAGGAAATGACAAGTACCACTAGTGCTTTTCCTGTCAATAGTACAAAGTTTGCATAATCTGCATCGAATAACCTACAAGATCGAAGTTCGAATCTTTGGAATACCAATGTCTAAGGTTAGTGGTTCCCGGATAAATAAGCGGATTATACGCTTGACTGCAATAAGATGTGCTTCTCTAGGATCTGCTTGATAGCGAGCACATACACAGACACTAAACATGATATCTGGCCTACTAGCAGTTAAGTAAAGTAATGAGCCGATCATACCTCGATATAAAGTCTGATCAACTTTCTTACCTTTGAGATCTTTATCTAGCTTATTGCCGGTGGCCATAGGAGTATCATATGCTTTAGCATTTTCTAATCCAAACTTCTTTATCAACTCCTTGGTGTACTTGGCTTGGCTGATGAAGATACCTTCTTCGCATTGCTTGATTTGAAGCCCGAGGAAGAAAGTTAATTCTCCCATCATGCTCATTTCAAACTTGCTTTTCATTAGCTTTTCGAACCGCTTGCAAATTAACTCATTACTAGAACCAAAAATAATATCATCGACATAAATTTGAACAAGTAAATTATGCTCATTATATTTGGCAATAAAAAGAGTTGTATCGATTTTACCACGTTTAAATCCTTTTTCTAGTAAAAATTTAGAAAGTGTCTCATACCATGCCCTTGGAGCTTGCTTTAGTCCATACAAAGCTTTCTGGAGTTTGTAGACATGATTGGGAAATTTGGAATCTTCAAATCCAGGTGGTTGGGCAACATACACGGTCTCTTGTAGTTCGCCGTTGAGGAAAGCACTCTTCACGTCCATTTGATATAACTTGAAACGCTTGAAAGAGGCGTAGGCTTAGAAGATTCTTATAGCTTCCAATCTTGCAACTGGAGCAAAAGTTTCATCATAATCGATTCCTTCTTCTTGCCTATATCCTTGTGCAACCAACCTTGCTTTATTCCTAGTGATGCTTCCATTCTCGTCCATCTTATTCCTAAATACCCACTTAGTTCCTATCACTCCTTGATCATGAGGTCTAGGCACCAAAGTCCAGACCTTGCATCTTTTAAACTGGTTGAGTTCTTCTTGCATAGCAACGACCCAACTGGAATCTTGGAGTGCTTCATCAATCTTCTTGGGTTCAACTTGAGATAAAAGTGAAGTATGCTCGTCATAGTTTGATCTCCTTGTTTAAACACCGGAAAACAGGTCACCAATCACATTTGTGAGGGGGTGACTGCTGACTTCACGAACCTCTGGGGGTAAGTTTGGTTGGACTGAGGTTTGCTGAAGATCTTCAATTGGAACATCGTTAGATCCTTCAGCGAAGTCATGGAATGTAAGTTGGCAAAGAGGTTCTGTAAGGCTGGATAGGGGAATTTTCAACTTCTTCTTCCCTTGCAGTCTGCATCTGGAGTAGGAACTTCAAGGTGCGGTTTCAAAGGTGCGGTTTGAGGGAAATTTCGGTTGAGGGTCTTTGGATTTTGCGGTTGAGGCTTCGGGTGCGGTTTGGGATGATTCACCCTGGTTCAGTATCTTTCAACAAAATCATCAAGCAATATTTGGAGCCAAATGTGGCTGCAAGGAGAGAATGCTCATCAAAAGTAACATGGACCGAGACTCAACTTCTATTTTAAACTAGTTTTATTGAAAACATGAAATGCTTTAGAATGTTTAGCATACCCGACAAAAAATACCTTCGTCGGCCTTGGCTCCGAATTTACCCTCTATTTTCTCTTCCGTTGTAGAGGACAAAACATTTGCATCCAAAGATCTTGAAGAATGCAATGTTGGGGGTTCTTCCTCCGGCGAAGCTCATAGGGAGTCTTGTTATAGGTTTTGTTGATGAGGGAGCGGTTCTGAGTGAAGCATGCAGTATTGATTGCTTGACCCCAAAAATGCTGAGCGGCTTCGCTTCAGATATCATTGCCTTTCCAAGCCTCGATCAACGTCATCTCTTCCTTTCCACAACCCCAT